>CATIWR010276805.1:0-57295 GCA_949677035.1 Omphalea diandra
TAACATGGTAGTATACAGTGGAACCAAATACATGTAAGGAATCATAATCTGTAGCAGGCTTTCCAAACCATTTCTCTAATGGTGTTTTTCCATCAATAGCAGTAGATGGTAGGCGATTGATGAGGTGACACGCATATGTTATAGCCTCAGCCCGAAATTCTTTACCCAACCCAGCATTGGATAACATACATCGAACTTTCTCCAGTAATGTTTGATTCATGCGTTCTGCCACACCATTTTGTTGTGGTATAGATCTGACAGTGAAGTGTCTGACAATACCTTCATTTTCATAAATTTTCTCAAATGGATTGTTTCTATATTCTCTACCATTGTCTATTCGGAGACGTTTGATCCTTTTGCCTGTCTGAGTTTCCACCATCTTTTTCCATTTCAGGAAAACTCCTAACACTTTATCCTTTGTCTTCATTGTGTACACTCATACTCTCTAAGAAAAATCATCAACAAAGGTCACATAATAGTGTTTCCCTCCCAAAGAACTAGTTTTAAAGGGACCCCAAACATCAGAGTGAACATAATTCAAGATACCTTCAGTATTATGGATTATTGTTCCAAATTTGACCCTTGTTTGCTTCCATTTGATGCAATGCTCATAAAAGTCCAATTTGCAAGTTTGCACTCCTTCCAATAATCCTTGCTTAGCAAGCAAATTCAAGGATTTTTCTTTAGCATGCCCCAAGCGCATATGCCATAGCTTGGTTGCTTCTGACTCACGATCATCTATAAAAGTTGTTGTTGCTGCTATCCCTATAAATGTACTACCTATATAGTGGTACAAATTGTTGTTCTTTCGAATTCCCTTCAATATCATATATGCAATAGAGATAATCTTCATCACTCTATTTTTCACTTTCACCTCGAACTCTTTTGACTCTAGGATCCTGACAGAGATGAAATTTTTGCTCAATTCTGGTACATAACGAACATCTATTAAGATGATGATTGATTCATCCGCATTTCTCAAGCGAACCGAACTAATCTCATATGTTATCAAAGGGATGTTATTTGCTATATAGACAACTCCACCATTTTTAAGTTCTTTAAATCCAAAGAACCATTTCTTGTTGGGACACATATGATAGCTACATGCTGAATCTAGTAACCATATATCATAAGAGCCATTTGATGATGTAACGAGTAATTTGACATTGCTTCATCAATTTCAGCAACATTTAATTCTGCTACAACTTTTCCTTTATCGAGCTTACCCTTATTTCTCAGTTTTGGACAGTCCTTCTTTCAGTGCCCCTTTTCTCGACAAAAGGCACACTCATCTTTGCTCAACTTGGGTCTTGACTTGGATCTCCTCTTCTTTCTCCTACTATGATTCTGCAAACGGCCTCTAATTACCAAAGTTTCTGCATCTCCGCTGAAACTGACATTCTTATCTTTCTTCCTTAGTTCATAGTTGTATGAGGCAACACATACTTCTTTAAGAGATACAACAGTCTTCCCGTGAAGCATAGTAGTTTCAAGAAACTCAAACTCCTCGAGAAGTGATCCCAGTAACGTCAAAGCTAGATCCTCATCTTTAAATGTCTTATCTACATTCACCAGATCAGTAACCAACTAATTAAAACTGGTAACATGATCATTCATTGTGGTACCCGGTACATAAGTGAAGCGAAACAACCTCTTCTTCATGTGAAGCTTATTCTGGTTGCTTTTCTTCAAAAATTTTTCTTCTAATGCCTTCCACAAATTACTTGCAGAGGTTTTTTTTTAATAATGCATACCTCTGCTCTCTAGAAAGGCATGATCGAATTGTACCACATGTCAATCGATTGATCATCTTTCAATCTTTATCCTCAACATCATCTGGTTTCTCATCTTCAATGGCAATATTTAGACCTTGCTGAAAAAAAGCGTCTAGAACCTCACTTTGCCATATACCGTAATGGCCTATGCCATCAAAGATTTCCACCGCCAATTTTGAATTTGCCACAATAGTTTTTGCCCAGATGGACTGTGACGAAACTGTCGACGTGGTTGGTGTGGATATTTTTAAAGATCTCTCCATTTCGGTTACAAAATTCTCTAATAGCCCTCAAAGCGATTACAACTAGCCCAAGGAAATCTATTCTGAAGTGGAAGATCAGATTAAACTGCAACCACAGATCATGCTAAGAGTAACGTTTGGCTCTGATACCAATTATTGTGGATTAAGGTTAATATTCTACCCACCAAAATCACCTAATAAATTTATAGGTGAATAGAGAATGAAAAATTATACTGAAAAATCACACTATAGTTGATTTTCAAGAAAGATTGGAGGGGTCACAAGCGGTCTCACATAAAACTCAAGGTCCTTAGAATCACCCTAATAGTAATTTAACAACACAATATATCACTATAACTATACCCTACAAAATAGCTATTGAAAAATAAAGACAAAAAAATAAGAACACCAAAATTTAACGAGGTTCGACCAATTATGCCTACGTTCTTGGACATTACCAAAATTATATTTCAGTAAGAAAAATACTACAAAGTGAAATATTACAAAAGAGAGAGAAATATTGAAAATTGCCTAAAAAATGAGTAGACAATTTTAGGATGATTAAACTGAAGGAATTAAGATTCTATTTATAACAAAAAATCTTTCATTCCCTTTGTTATTTCTTCGATGTGGGATATTGAAGTGAGCCAATATATTCAACACTCATTAAGTGGAAAAAAGCACTATGGGCAAAGATGAGTTCAAACAATGGCCATGGATGAGAAAAAAGCAAACGTATCAAGGAGACTAGCAATAGAATCAACAACAAATCTAACTAGATGTCAATTTATTAGTAAAACAAAAACTAAGAGAAGGATAGAAATGGACTACCACTTGCAGATGAGAAAAGCAGCCTTTTATCCCAACAATCATGATTTAGAAGACGAGAGCAAAGAAGTGATTTTGCTGATTGACTTAACGATGATGGAAATGGAAATGGAAATGGCATTTTCTTAACATAATGATGCAACAAAGAATTATGTGCAGAGATGAGTTAAAATAATGGCAGTGGAAAGTCTTTCCCCGCAACAATCCAATCCATCACAAGATGAGAAAAAAGCAAAATTATCAAGACGGCTAGCAACAGTCTCAACAACAAATCTATCAAGGAGAAAACAGCAATACCAAAACACTGTTGCAAGTGGTAGTCTATTTCCATCGGTTTCATAGTTTTGCTTTTAGTAATAAATTTTTACACTTGTTATTGATTCTATGGCTTTAAAGGTTCCGGAATCAATAACAAATCTAAAAAGATGTCAATTTATTACTAAAAAAACTAAGAAATGGATTAGAAATGGACTACCACTTGCGGATGGAAAAGCAGCTGTCTATTCCAACGATCATGATTATTGGCTTCTAGTGAACTAAGTGGAAGCAAGTCAGTCCACTGAGCATTTGGCTTTTGTCATTCCACCTTAGCCCTCAATTTAGCTATAAGTGATTCTCTAAGCTGTTGGCTATCACCAGAAACCATCCTTTTCATTGCCAAACCAAATGAAGAATCACGTCGTTTGCACCTTGCTTTCACATCTTTTTCCAGTTGTTCTAGTTGAAGCAGTTTTTTTCCTGTCTTTGAATTTACAACTGATGCAAGTAGCAAGTCATAATCCCTCAGGAAATCAGACTGATAAGCTTGCTCTACTAAAATTCAAAGCAGGAATAGTTAGTGACCCAAATGGAATTTTCCAATCATGGAATGATTCTCTCCCTTTTTGCCAATGGGATGGAATCACTTGCAGTCGCCGCCATCAAAGAGTCACTTCATTGGTGTTAAAAGGCCATAATCTGATTGGATCCATATCAGCATATATTGGCAATCTGAGTTTTCTCAGGATCCTCAACCTCAAAAATAACAGCTTCCATGGCCCAATTCCACAAGAAGTTGGCAATCTCTTTCGATTGGAAATAATCGCTCTCAACAATAACACTCTACAAGAGGGGATTCCAGTGAACCTGAGCCGCTGCTCCAAACTCACCATAATAGATCTGCAAGTGAACAATATTGTTGGAAAAATCCCCGCACAGTTTGGTTCTTTAGCAATGCTTGAATGGCTTGGAATTAGTGGAAATAATCTGACAGGAGAAATTCCACCGTCCTTTGGCAACCTTTCATCACTGTTCGCACTTTATTTAGGAGAAAATCATTTGGTTGGAAATATTCCTGATGACATTGGTCGATTAACAAGCCTACGAGATTTGTCTATTGGAGTCAATAAACTATCTGGTACATTTCCTTCATGTCTTCTTAACATATCATCTATTACTCTCCTCTCAATTCCATACAACCAAATCATTGGGAGCTTACCAGACAACATAGGCCTAACACTTCCAAATCTCCAGCGAATTGAAATAGCCGGAAATTACTTTTCCGGATTGATTCCTAACTCCTTGTGCAATGCCTCTCAACTGCAAAACATTGATGTCATTAGGAACACTTTCACAGGGCAAGTTCCTACTTGTTTAGGAAATCTACCAAGCCTTTGGTGGCTAAATGTTGGACTTAATAATCTAGGAAATAATT
Organism: Omphalea diandra; assembly: GCA_949677035.1. Taxonomy (NCBI): domain Eukaryota; kingdom Viridiplantae; phylum Streptophyta; class Magnoliopsida; order Malpighiales; family Euphorbiaceae; genus Omphalea; species Omphalea diandra. Next base: position 4,539 of record CATIWR010276805.1, read on the forward strand.
CTACAAAAGACTTATCCTTCATAACATCTTTGACAAATTGTAGCAATCTCAGAACACTAATTTTAAATTACAACAACTTTGGAGGTGCTTTACCAAACTCTGTAGCTAATCTCTCAGTTCAACTTAGCAATTTATACTTAGGATACAATCAAATCACTGGAAATATTCCTGAAATAATAGAGAATCTCAACAACTTAATTTCATTGTCCATGCCAAACAATCTTTTCATTGGGTTCATTCCCTCTTCTCTGGGAAAGCTTAAAAGACTTCAAGGACTGAATTTAGGGGGAAATAGATTATCAGGTGACATTCCTTCCTCTGTATGTAACCTCAGTCGACTGGTTGAACTCAACCTTTCACAAAACAAATTAGAAGGAAGCATTCCTGCAAATATCAAAAACTGCTTAGATCTACAAGTTTTGCATCTTTCACAAAATAAACTCAATGGATCCATACCTAAGGAGTTGTTTGATCTTCCTTCCTTATCCCTATTATTAAACTTGTCACATAATTCCCTAACTGGAAATCTGCCTATAGAAATAGGAAAGCTGAAAAACACAAATACAATGGATATTTCAAAAAATAGTCTTTCAGGAGAAATCCCTGGAACCATTGGGGGTTGTTCAAGTTTGGAATATCTCTATATGCAAGGAAATTTTTTCCAGGGAACCATTCCTTCATCCTTGGCTTCATTGAAGGGCCTCCAAGAATTGGATCTTTCAAAAAACAACTTGACTGGCAAAATTCCAAAGGACTTGCAAAGTCTTCGATTTCTGTCATATCTGAATCTTTCTTTCAATAATCTTGAGGGTGAGATTCCAACTGGAGGAATCTTTGCAAATGCAACAGCATTTTCACTGATGGGTAATAATAAGCTCTGTGGTGGTGTGTCAGGACTCTTTCAGCCAAAATGTCCTACCAAAGCAATGAAGCAAGCAAATTCCATTTCTTTAAAGTTAGCAATCACCATTCCTTGTGTGATTCTTTTTTCCCTGTTCATGCTAGCCTCTCTCGTTACTTGTCAAATGAAACATTCGAAAAAGAGGTCTTCTGAACTTCCAAAAATGAATTGCCTTGTGAAGGTATCTTACGCAGATCTTCATCGTGCAACAAGTGGATATTCTTCCATAAACTTGATTGGATCTGGCAGCTTTGGTTCTGTATACAAGGGGTTTCTCAATCAAATAGAAAGACCTGTTGCCATTAAAATCCTCAAACTTGAAGCCAAGGTTGCTTCAAAAAGCTTCATGGTTGAATGCAAAGTGTTAAGGACTGTCAGGCATCGAAATGTTGTTAAGCTATTAACTTATTGTTCTTCCATAGACTACAAACAAAATGAATTCAAAGCTCTAATTTTTAAATTCATGGAAAATGGGAGCTTAGAGAAGTGGTTGCATCCTAATATCAACGGCGACAATCAATCAAGAAACTTGAATTTTCTCAAGAGATTGAATATTGCTATTGATGTGGCATGTGCATTGCATTATCTTCACGATCTTTGTGAAAATCCCATAATTCATTGTAACTTAAAGCCTAGTAATGTGCTTCTTGATGACGACATGGTTGCTCGTGTAAGTGATTTCGGATTGGCTAAACTCTTCTTGACCGACAATGATGCATCTAAAAGTCAGACCAGCTCAATTGGAATAAGGGGAACTGTTGGCTATGCACCTCCAGGTAATAAATATTCAACTCTTTCTTCCTTAGATAATCCCAAGAATTTTGCTACGATACTTATATGCTACTTATTAATTAGCTTGATGAATTCGATAAATATACAGAATATGGAATGGGTGACATTGCATCAAAAGAAGGGGATGTGTATAGTTATGGAATCCTTGTGTTAGAGATGTTCACTGGTAAAAGACCGACAGATGCAATATTTAGAGAGGGTTTAAATCTGCACAACTTGGTGAAGAATGCACTGTCGAGAAGTCTTGCACAGATCGTGGATCCAACTCTTCTCCCAAGGGAAATGGAAGAATCACCAACAGCAATATCTGAACAAAATAATAACGGTTCTATAGAAATACATGCAGATGAAGAAGCGACCAATAATTGGTACCTAAGCCGGATGAGCGCCAATCAGAAAGAATGCCTGGTTTCAGTGTTTAAAGTTGGAATAGCTTGTTCAGTAGAATCGCCGAATGAAAGGATGGAAATGAGGGATGTTGCTAAAGAACTCCATTTGATTAGAAGCAGATTCCTTAGAGTTCCGATTTATGGACAAAGATGAGGTATATATATATATATAGTCGTTGCACATATAATTTTATCCCCATATATATATTTATTGGTTAACGTTTCTAATTTCTTTCATTGATGTCAGGAGGATAACACATTCTGAAGAAGTCAGATAGCTAACAATATGCTTCCTTTCCTAAGCACTTGCAGAGTGCAATTGCCTTTTTTTTTTTTTTTTGGAAAAATAATTTAGATGTGAATGCAAATATAGGCAAGTAAACAAATTTGTCGAATTTGTATTTGCGTTTTGCTTTTATGCTTGCAGCATTGTGTTAGTAAATTGATGCCTATTATCAACAAGCAAACCTTCTTTTCTTCTTTTAATAAATTGAGACTAATCATTCCCAAAACTACAAAATCCAATTCTAAACATAAAGAGATTGTAACATCTCAAATTTTTTCCAACTTAATAAATTTACAGAATTAAATTTTTGTAAAATAAAAAAGAAGAATAATGGTAATAGTAATTTAACTAGATAATATTTATATAAGTAATGACTTATATATTTATAGTCTTATTAATATACTTATTTTGAGGATTGTTAATGTTAAATAATGGTAAATTGGTTAATTTAATGCTAACAAGGATATAACATTTTTAAAGTAAGTTTTAAATCAATTAAGTATGTGAAAGTTTTTATATCTAATGTATAAAATATATTTAAACAACGATTTATGGTTAAGATTGTTTTTCAGTATTGAGATTATATATTTACATTATTTAGTTATGGATTTATTTATATGACTAATATATTGCTATACATTTCCATAAAAATATATTAATAATATAAAAATTCAGTATTGATATTGATTTTTTGCTATTCAACACTGTAGTAAAAACGGAAATATATAGTTAGATTTGATTTGAATTTTACAAAATCGTGCATAAACTAAATTAGTGAATCAAGTTCACTGATATAATAATGTAGAAAAATTGCCACATTTTACCTATATAATTTTCGTAGGCAAATCCATCAGTAAATTTACTTATAGAGTATTCCGTAGGTAAATTGATTGGTTATTATTTTCGATTCTGTAGATAATCCATAGCTAAATAATAAATTCATATTTTTTAATTTATTATTATGATTCATATATTTACTAATATTGTAAATGTGATAAAATTGAATAACTTCATATAAAAGAAAAATATATATTATATAAAATATGCTATAAATTTTAAATATCAACGTTATTAGAAAAATATAGTTCACATGTTCTACTATTTTATAATAAGTAAAAAAATATCACCAAATGAGAGATGTGAAAAACTGGTTTGAGTATAATTATATTATATATCTCAGTTAAAAAAAAAAAAAAGGAACAAAAGTGTGAAAGTCGAGAATTGAAACCGGGGGTAAGTAAGGAAAATAAAGCAATCAACTTACCATTTGTACCAGACTCTAGTATAAAAATTGAAGAGACTTTAAGTATAATTATATTATACACAAAGTAATTTTTTTCAAAAAAAAAAAGAGGAAGATAGCTGCGTGCTTTTAAAAAACCAAAACACGCCAGAATCAAAAGAAACAGGGCAGAGGGCACGGGAAAGAAAGAAAAAGGAAGAAAAGAGAGAGAGAGGGAGTGAGAGAGAGACCAAGATAGAATTTCTCCATAAATTTCATCAAGAAATCAAGTTTGTTAGGTAAGTAAATATTAGTATTAATTTTTCTTTTTAACCATGAATTGAATTCTATTATAGTTATATACATATATGATTATATCTTTTTTTTTTAAGTTTATAAGTTTTTACTTGAATTTCTATCTCTTTAAAGTTTAGAAAGTATATTGATATAATTAGATATTAAATTTTCATTTTTTATCTAGATTTTAAGCTTGAATCTCTCTATACATATTATGAATTAATTGGTTATTGAATCTAAATTGCTATTTGTATTTAGTACAATATATTAATTGTGTTAAATAACCAAGTTTTGAAAATATTAATGAGATAATAATAATAAATATTTTAATCTTTTGATTGAATAACTTTATATATATATATATATATATATATATATATAATGTTTTTAAAAATATTTGAATGAGTTTAATTTTATAGATAATAGTTAACATTTTAAATAAATAAGGATTAATAGAGAAAATTGTTTATGAAGTAAAAATGAACTTATTTATATATGCAATGGAATTTTTATATATATTTTATGAAATTATGATACATAAATTAAATGTGAAGGATTAAAAGAATTAAATAAATTTTTAGTTTTTATAGAGAAATGGCATTATGTTTAAGAATGAGATTTTGGGAAATGATGAAGGAAGTTATGAGGATGATGAAACTAATATTTTTGTAGGCCTGGATGACATTGTTGAATTATATGACTTGTGATTTGTGATTATTTTATTTTGATAATGCTCATTAGAGCATTTATGAATTTATGGAGGAAATCCAATTTACGTCGAAATTCTATCGGATTTTTTATAGAATTTACAACTCGATTATTTTATTTCACGTATCCTAAAGTCTCTTTAGGCTCTGGTGTTTATTCTAATATCTCTTTCCATGTATTCATTTTAGGAGAATATCTTGTTTCAACTATAGGCCGCACGAGCTCACCTACCAGCTAGGCTATCCTTTCTATGGTTTGAAGTGAGTGGATACATTTATAACATTGGTTGTTTTTCAATATATGTTATATACATAATAATTATTTTATTTATAGAAAACAATGAGTAGAAAATAGTATTTTAGTTTTGAAATATAATTAAATGAATTTTTCAGTTGTACAACTAGATAAATATTTTGATGCACTTTTGATATGAACCTATTAGATCAACACCATGATGACCGGTGATATTTACAACTATGATTATTATTGTCTATATCAACTGCGCATAGTATACTAGGTGGTATACATATAGTCATTTTTGTGCATGCATATGACTAGCTTATATTTATTCTTGAACTTTAGCGTCATTATTATGCCCCAGATGCCAACTTTTACTCTCAGCTTTGATAAGTAGGATACATATTTTGAGTGTGTGAGATTTCTTTATTTAAATTACAATATTGATTCTTGATCTATTATTACAATTAAAGATGTGTTATTGAAATAATATTTTTTCAGTTGATTTGCTTTTATATAGGTGGTACATAGTTAGTGCCTAAATCGTTTTTTGTTATCCCTTTGTTTTATATTTATCAGCTCATTGAATAGTCATACTCACTCTTTATTTTAATATTACATTTCCTTTTGACGACTCCAGACTTTGTAGATAGTTGTTGTGTTGTCCACTTCATTATATTTATTGTCTAGTGGAGGTCAGACCAACATATTTATTCTTAGATTTATCAAAGAATTTGATTGAAATATGAAAATAAGTATATATGTGTAAATGTGTTTACAATAGGTTTGATAATCTAAACAGTCCACATTTTAGGATAGGTTCTACCAGTTTTATCGATTGATGCATTAGCTGTTTTAGGCATTACATTTATTGGTATCAGAGCTTAGGTTATAGACTATGTAGACACTTTTTCCATATTAGTATAGTTATTATATTCCTTACCCCAACCTTTATAATGTTGTAAGAATATGTCATCGGGGGATATAAGTGGTAATGATCAACGTTGTAACCATGGCCTTGGTGGTAACCGTGATTGTAATAACCGAGTTATCAGATTAACAGATGTTAGTTGACCTTGTAGGGATCCTTCTCCAGCTCCACCTTCACCTCTACCTCCAGAAGGGGTGGAAATTCATAAGATGCCTATAGGTGTAGAAGAACGTATTTATTTTGTTTCTCAAGTAGCTACTCTAGCAACATATCCAGTTGCTCTAATTCCACCTCCTATAGTTCCTCCATTCCACCTTTAGTTCCTTCTATTACACATCCTGTTCCTCCAATTCCACTGTTCCCTTTTCAAGTCAATACAAACTTAGTGTTTGTGTAGCTCAAGTGGTTTCAGCCATAATTGCTGCTAAGGGTCAAGAAACATGAAAAATTGTTAGTTGAGCAAAGAATATGGGAGCAACAGATTTTTATGGTTTCTTAGATCCAAAGGCATCAGATAATTGATTGAAAAATTTAGAAAAGGCCTTTTCTATTCTAAATTTATCAAAAGCTAAAAAGATTTAAAATATTTGAGCTTTCTTACATGATAAAGCTAATGATTGGTGGAATAGAGTGAGCAACGTATGGTGGTAACTTAACTTGACTTATTTTCTTAACTGAATTTCATAAAGAATACCTCACTAATAGATACAAGAAAGAGAGCAAGTAGAATTCTTTAAGTTGATTCAGGAAAGTCTTTTAGTGATGGGGTATTATAATAAATTTGAGAACCCATATCACATTGTATCATATATCATACCCTATAACTCAGGTGTGATCGTTTCAGAGATAGGCTGCATGTGAAGACTCGTAGGCGGATGACACATCTCTAGAATAACACTGACTACAAAGCAATAGTTAAGCAACATTAGGCATAGAAAAGATTATAAAAGAAGAGCAAAAATATGAACAGAAGAGTGATAAGAAACATAGTTTGAGTTCATCTCAGAGTGTAAAGGAAGAACCATCAAAAAGAGGGGCTAATACTTTTCAGCCTAGATAAGAGTATGCTAGCAGTGGAAGAGGTTCTTCTATGACATTAAGGCAACAAAGTGGTAGATCTCAATCCAGTCAGAGTTTTATGAAACAACCTTTTGCCGATATACCTAGTGTTTAGAAGCAGGGATTAGCTGGGACTAGCAAGAAGCGAACCTTTCCTTAATGTCATACTTATGGTAAATTCCATGATGAAGAGTGTAGAAAGAATATTTCTAGTTGCTTCGAGTGTGATAAACTATAACACATCAAAAGAGATGGTCATGTATTTTTACAGAGAAGTGGTTTGGTACAAAGATTAGTAATGCTTCAGAGCCAATAGAAAAAGGTGCCATCACAAAGTACATCTACAGTTGATGCAGGTCCTGATACAATCAAGCCTAGTGGCGCTACTTTTACCCAGTAGAGATAGGGTACACAGCTTGGTAGGCCTAGGGCTCAAGCCAAGGTATTTGGTATGACACAATAGGAGGTAATGGCATTACTCGAGGTTGTGACTGGTATGTTGTCTATTTTTGGTAAAGACGTACGTGTTCTTATTGATCTAGGTTCCACATGTGTCGTATTCTTTTGCTATCCATGCTAATCAAAAGTGAGTTTTCTAGATGATGAGTTAGTTGTAGGTACCCTAGTTGGGACATTTGTTGTTTGCAAACATGTATATAAAGGTTGTGTGGTTAAATACGGTAAGCATGAATTAGTAGGGATATTTACTTCCCTTACAACTCCAGGACTTTGATGTTGTTTTAGGCATGGATTAATTATCCTACCACTATGCTAGAATGAATTGCTACAAGAAACTTGTAGTGTTTCAACATTTTATTTTTTAAGGGGAATGACATCTTTTTCCATTTTATGTGATTTTTGCCATAACAACTAGAAAGATGTTTAGAAAGTGTTGTTAAGCATATCTAGCTCATGTGATTGACACAAAATCCAAAGGATCTAAGTTAAAAAATATTCTTGATATCTTTCCAGAAAAGCTTCCAAGGTTATCTCCAGATAGGGAGATTGAATTCTTTACAATCTTAACCCTAATACAACTCTAATTTCCATTCCACCAAACAGGATGGCTCCAGTTGAATTGAAAAAGTTAAAGATTCAACTACAACAGTTATTAGACAAGGGCTTTATAAGGCCTAGTGTTTTACCTTGGGGAGCTCCAATATTATTTGTAAAAAAGAAAGATGGTTCCTTGAGATTGTGAATTGGGTCACAGTGCAGAACAAAGATCATTTGTCACATATTAATGTTCTTTTTTATCAACTTTAGGGTGTAAAAAGTTTTCAAATATTGATTTACAATTGGGGTATTACCATTTGAACCTCAATGAAGTAAATGTACCTAAAATAGCTTTTAGAATGCAATATAGGCATTACAAATTCCTAGTGATGCCTTTTGGGTTAACTAATGCTCTAGCTACTTTTATGGATCTTATGAATTGGGTGTTCAAGCTTTATTTAGATAGATTTGTGATTGTGCTCATAAATGATATTTTGGTATGTTCTTACATTGAGAAAGAACATGAAGGACAATTGAGAATTGTATTGAAAACTTTAAGAAGTAGTTGTATGTCAAACTCAATGAATGTGAGTTTTAGCTTGATCGAGTGGTTTTCTTAGGATATGTCATATCACCAGAAGGGGTATATGTATATCTTGAAAAGATTAAAACAGTGGTCAATTGGGAGCCTCCTACAAATGCTACTGAAGTTAGGAATTTCTTGGGCTTAACAGGCTATTATAGCCATTTTGTCAAGGATTTCTCTATCATTGCATCACCATTAACTAAACTGCTTAGGAAGAATGTGAAGTTTGAATAAACTGATGAATGTCAAGTGAGCTTTGAGAAGGTTAAGGATGTTTAACTTTTACTCGAGTTTTTACTCCTCCTTCATGCAATAGAGGCTATGTTAGGTATAGTCATGCTTCACGTAAAGGATTGGGTTGCATTTTGATGCAACATTCGAAGGTGATAACATATGCTTTAAGATAGCTTCGACCACATGAGTTAAACTACCAAACTCATAATTTAGAACTTGTAGCAGTGGTGTTTGCCATGAAAACTTGGTGGAATTATCTTTATGGAGAGACTTTTAAATCTTTAAGATCATAAAAGCCTTAAATACCTTCTCACTCAAAAGGAGTTGAATTTAAGGCAAAAGCGATGGATTGAATTTCTTAAGGACTATGACTTTATCATTGTGTATCATCATGGCAAACTGATACAATAGATGATGTTATTAGACATAAGTCTTCTAGCTATATTACACATTTCAAGAATATTCTTCTTCCTTTATGTTAGAAACTTCAATCTTTGAGAGTAAACTTAAGATTACGTGATTCAAGTGCTTTATTAGCAACACTTAGGGTACAGCTCGTATTGGTGATCAGGTTCAAGAAGCCTAAAGTCAAGATGTCTATTTGAGCAAAATCATCAATGGGGTAAAAAAGGAGAATTGTTCAGACTTCTTCATTAAGAAAGATGGAACGTTGATGATAGGGCATAGACTTTGTGTACTAGATGTAAAGAGCTTAAAGGAGGAGATCATGAAAAAAGCTCACTGTTTGGCTTATTCAATGCATCCAGGTAGTGTTAACATGTATCAAACACTTAGAGAAAACTATTAGTGGCATCATATGAAGAAAGAAATAGAAGATTTTGTGGCAAGATATGATATGTGTCAACAAGTAAGGCAGAACACCAATGCCCCTCAGGTACATTAAAGTAGTTGACCATTTCAAATGAAAATGGGAACATATCACTATGGACTATATGTTTGGTTTATCACAAACTCCTAATGGGTATGATGCAATATGGGTGATAGTTGATAAATTAACTAAGTCAGCACACTTTCTGTAGAACAAGATGAATTATTCCTTAGGCAAATTGGCAAAATTATATGTTGATGAAATTGTGAAGTTGCATTGTGTTCCAGTGTCTATTGTGTCAGATAGAGATCTAAGATTCACTTCTTAAATATGGCCTAATTTTCAGAATGCATTGGGCACCAAAGTACATTATAGTACTTCATTTAACCCACAGATACATGGTCAATATGAAAGAACCATTCATATTTTAGAAGATATGCTTAAAGCTTTTGCAATAGAGTTCAGGGACTGTTGTGTGTAAAACTCTTGCAAGTTCATAAATCGCTTCAAATTATATCCTGAAAAGTAGATATCATTCCCACGAAAACTAATATTCACAAGTATCAAAGAATTAAAATTACTTGTTATCTAGCAACTTAATAATGATTAATAATAAATCTAAAAATATGAAATTCCAAAATAAATAAAAACAAAATTTAAATGAAGAAAACTCTTATATAAAATGATTTCTAGAAAATTCGGGTTACACCACAACATTTGTACAATTGCACAAAGAATTCTATTTTTTTCAGTGTATGAATTATCCTTGAAGATAGATTTCCTAAATTACCCAATAATCTTTCTCAAATAAAATTGGATCTATTACTACTGAGATTATGTCTACTCTCGTGGTCACAAAACTCAATAATAATGCATTAATTTATGTGAATATCTCTTGAAAATCTCTAGAGATTAATCCTATTCTTGTGGTAGTAATCATCTAATTCAATGTATTATGACTAACCCTAGAGTTTTACTTTCGCTCCATTATCTATGATCTCAAAATATATGTGGTCATCATACATTCAAGTAAACTAATCTCAAATACATTAAATCAAAGAAACTCAACACTTTTGAAATAAAATCTCTTTATATAATCACAAAAATTGTTGGGCTTTTGCCCTAATTCCTATAATTAAAGAATTAGTTCATTCTAAAAGAAGAAGAGGAAACAAAATCGAAGAAACTCATTGAATTAGAAAAAGAAATCTCTAAAAAGAATAATCTTGTCTTAAATAATGAATCTAAGAAAACTCTCTCAATCTCTCCAAATTTCTCTCACAAATTTTAAGTAGATTTAGATTCGAATTCTTCTCTCCAAAATTGTCTCTTTTTTTGCCAAAATAATCTCAAACTAGATCTTTTTTTTTTTCTAAAAGGAACTTTTTTCCTGCATTTTGCATTTTGTCCTGACCAATCTGCATGGCCCGATGTATGGATCATGCAACTACCTATGCACTTAACTGCTGCTACGATCTTACGTTAAGGACTAGTCAACTCTACGTTCTCTGCATGGTCCAACGCATGGGTCACGCAATAACTCATGCAACACTGTTGAAAACTGCAATTTAACTCATTCTTAAGAGATTTTTGTGCAAACATAAAAGAAATATAAATTAACTTATTCCAAAATAAAAATACTCAGAAAACATAAAAAAATTCCTAATTCCTAACCTAAAAATATATATTAAAAAAATCTCTATCAAACTCTCCCAAACTTGGAGTTTTGTTTGTCCTCAAATAAAAGAAAAATCAAACAAAAAAATTTCTCAACTCAACAATTGTAAACCATTGGATTTATAGAAATACCATAACAACCGCACATTCTAAGCTTACAAGAAAATTTAAAACATTTAATTCTATTTTTCAAAACCTTGCAAACAATTGCAAGTACAAATCAACTAAGACATTTTGCAAAAATCACAATACACTTGTCTCTTTATTAATGCAATTTAAAATCAAACATCATACAAGTTAGTGTTGTCAAAACTCTCCATAACATATTGTTATACTAAATTCCATAAGCAAACACACACGCAATCAAGATTATATTACAAATAGTAGTAATAATAGCAAATTAATAACATAACTATGGAATTGAGGTAGATAAGGAATATAAATTAATATTCCGAGAAAATACTCATCTGCAGCCGGCGTTGGTAAGTGTTTCGCATACCAAGCCAACAGTGTAGTGGCACAAAACAAATCATAAACAAGTTAGTGGGTAGTGATGATGATGATGATGATGAAATGTTCAAGGCTTCCTTTTGGTTGTTTTTTTGTGAAGAGGAGACTTCACGGTTGAAGCAACATTGCTTGTATTGCCCCTGGAAACTACACTTGAAAAAAGTAGGCAAGTTTTGTCTCTGCCAACCCTAGGTAGAGCTAAGCACAACTCTGCATGCATTGGGCAGCTGGGCTATGGTTGTGGAGCTATCATTCGAGAGATGCACAAGGTGTGGTATTAGCTACTGTTTCCTTTTGGTAAGCAGCCCTGAATTAGTTGAGGCACAGACCTTTGGAAGTAGAGAATGACTAACTCAATCTAGGGAACTCCATTAATCGAAGGATTGCTGAAAGTTCTCCTACTGTCCTTATCGATGACATTGTTGAGATAGCTAGATCTTAATCTTTTGTTTCCTTTACTTTTGTGCCTAGACTTGCAAAAAATGTTGCCCATAACTTAGCTACGTTTGCTTTTCCTCAAAGAAATAGTGTTAATACACGTTCTTTCCTTCCTTCAAAAGAAAAAAAAAAGATTACATTTTATAATGAATAAATGTAAGTGATTGTGATTTCAATTATATCAATGAAGGTTTAAAAATTTTTTAATATGAACATATAAAAAATGATATGAAATATGACCCTTTTTTTTTTTTTTTTTTGTAATTCACTATGTGACATTTAATTTTAAAAAAGACTTTGGGCCAAAGATTCCTTCTGTTTCTTTAACAATCTAAAACCAAAGCTGAGCCTAGGCCCAAAAAGCAAAGAAAGATGGTGTGAGATAATCAAATTAATGGCCATGTTGATTACATAAATAATTCTCTATAAGTCCCTACATAAATAATTCTCTATAAGTCCCTACATCAAGATTTTCTTTCTTTTTTTTTTTTTTTAACTAGGGATGGCAGATTTGAACCTATCAGTGCATCTTCTGATCTAAATTTTTTTAATTATATATATAGGTAAAACTTTTAAATTGACCAAAATACTCTTGATTTAAAATTAATTTAGGTTTAGAAATTTTTATTTATTATATGTAAGCATTAAAATCCAAATAGAAAACGATTCATTAATACACTCACTACTACGTATAGAAATTTCTATTTATCATATGTAAGCATGAAAACTTAAATAAACAAAGAATTCATCACTGCACCTACTATTAAAATCTAAATAGGAAAAGAATTTTTCAATACTTTATATTTCAAATAGAGTGAGCATTTTCACGGCAATAAAATTAGGGTATACAACAACCAAGGCGCATTACTTAAGCATTGGGCATGTTTAGATTCCTTTGAAAACTAATTTAAAATAATTTTATAATTATTTATTTAATTATATTTGTAATGAAATTTTAATTTTAATATTTATAAATATATTCAGCAATACGTATCAATATTATTTGGAGAGATTTCAATGTTTAAGTACAAGTTATAATTGATAAATAAAAAAATGTAAAAAGATATATAAAAAAATGTGATATATAAAGAAGTTTTATTATAATAACGATTTTATAATAATAGAACTTTAAATAGATTTATTATAATAATTATATTTTGATATATTTGACAAGTTTTATTTTCTATAAATAATTAAAAAATTTAAATAAAAAACAAAAACACCAAAAATTTTTAAAAAATTAAAAAAATGAAAATGCATGCAATTTAAATGCTAAAAACACTGATATATATATATATATATATATATGTGTGTGTGTGTGTGTGTGTGTGTGTGTGTGTGTGTGTGTGTGTGTGTTAAAAGGAGTTCAAGAGTTATAATAATATTTTGAAAAATATCACTAAATTAAAACTAACTGGTATTAAGTTTAAATTTGTCATTTCTATTGATACTGTGATTAAACATATATTATAATGCAATTTGATAAGATTCAATAACTTTTAGCTAGTGAAATGTTCTATGTATGCTCCAAACTAATATTTGGTTGTTTTGAGCCGATCTTTTGGTCTACTTTCACATCATCTTCAAATTCCCATTTGCCCATGAGACCAATGAAAATGAAAGAGATAGCAGCAAGGCTAAAAAGGAAACACCATAAAGATAAATTTAGATAAGAGAGGCTCAACAATATCATGACTATGGCTTATCTCTCACACCGACACACCAAGCACAACCTCTTATTTTATTTTGCATGTCCTGTCCTTGTATAGAAATCCACATCCCTTTCTATTCTCTACAAAGTGCAATATATGGTTGAAGACAGCTCAGGATATATTTCACGTAAATAGTTTAAAATTGACTATTTTCGATTATTTATTTATTACAAGAAAAAACAAAAACATTCAACAAGTTCAATTTGATAACCAAAAACGAGTTAAGGGTTCAATTTATAAGATAAATTTCAAAAAACAATTGAAATTTATAATGGGTATACCTTTCAATATCATTGCATTGCATTGGAGAGCACTCTCACTACACTTTTTGTAAAGAATTTTTTTTAGCATTTTTTCATTGTTTACAAGTCCCTGTATCAAGATAAATAATATCGAATGATCATCATCGTCTTCTAATATATAAATGAAAAATCATTCAATAAATGTTGCTATATGCACTTTTCCTAGAGATAGAAATGATAAACTATTGAGCAAGTTGGCAACTTGAATTTCTTTTTAATTGTAATCTTTCAAAGAGTGTGACTACTACAAGACCAGAAGAAGTTTCAAGAAACTTTCAAAGATTACATATATACCAAGCAATTCTTTTATGAAACTATTGTTTGAAAGAATACAAATATTACTGTACATTCCGGTATAATTTAGTTGTTAATTGCATTTTTAATCTGAAGAAAGTTTTTAATTCGAATCTTTTTTTCTCCAAATCTAAAAGAAGAATACCATTGTTATTGTTATCCTATTTGAATAGTTATCAATCAATCGTACCTAATGATCTAATTAGCATTATTAATTAATTATCTATGCATCCGATCTCTATAACAAAAAGTTGAAAAAGTAAGGCTTAGTATTTATTTTGTAATGTTGCTTCTTTTGCGCTTGGTTGTGCAAGTATTTGTGGAGTTTGCGGGTTGACCTACTCCTTACTATATTTATTTATTTATTTATTTATTATTTAGCTAGATTAGTACTTTACTTTAGACTGAACCTTACTTAACTAATTATAAATATCGTATTGTTGTACTATTAAGGAGACAGCTTCATGTGTTTACACTAATTGCGGGCCAGATGCATGATTTATCCCCTCTTTTTTTTCTTTTTTCTTTTTTTTTTTTTTGTAAAATATCATTTTTAACATTTGATTTTGAATTTTAATTGATTCCATGATTTAATTTTTATTTTTAATCTATTAGATTTTTATAATTTTGTTTTTAGTCAATTACATAAATGTGAAACACTATCAAAAGAGGGTATAATTGAATAAAAAATTTTACGTGTAAACAAATTTTTATTAAGTAAAAGGCTTTGATCTTTTATTTTAATTATTTTAATAAATTTAAACTTCAGTTAAATGAGTTAAAAAAGGATTCAAGTGATTTTATATGTATGATGTCAGGCATGATGTTGACTAGAGAAATAAATATTTAATAAATTAAATAAAAAATGAAATATTCAATCTGCTAAAATTAAAACTTAGATATTAAAAAGATCTTTTGTAAGAAGTTGAAAGGGCAAAATATACACTAGATCAGTAATTGCGTGTTCATATATTTAGTTAGTTTGTACACGATAAGAATAATAAAGAAACTATATTAGATTTAATTGTTTTAATTTTTTTTCTCCTTTGAAATTTAATGGATTATGAACTACATAATGAGAGGTGTTTTCCTTTCAATTCTTCTCACCACAGAGAAAAAATTCTTATCATATTAAGAGACTATTTAAATTAAAGCTGATTGTCACTATACTTTTATTTGTTTAGTCGTGCATACTTTAGCATATACGTTTAATGGAGCCATCAAAAAGATATTGTCATAAAAAAGTAGTAAATAGGATAACTTAGAATAATCCCAGTATTCGTCTCATAAAATATAAAGTCAGTATTTCAATTTGACAACCTGTATCTCTTTTAAGTATATCTTATGTATTAAAAAAAAGGAGAAAATATATTGTATGTGTACATATATTTTAAACCAATAATTCGATGTAAATTATAACTAGATAATGTATGAAGCTTATTAAAAGGCACTGTAGAAGAAAAATTAATGAAAAACGTTAGTTCTTTTCAAAAGAAAAAAACAAAAAAAAGTAAAGAACGTAAGCAATGAAGTCATTTCTCAGTGTTTATAACGTTCATACTATATCAGAAAACTGCTTCTACTTCCACTACCATTCCATTTTTTGTTATTTTCCCTTTTGCTTTTAGTAGTTTCGTTGTTCTCAGAATGTACATCACTCCATTTTTTAAATGGGTCATCAATTTGTTCAGATTCCATAAATACATGTGTATCATATTAACTATTTTATTTTGTAAAGAGTGCTAGACACCTTCTCTATATTATATTATACTCTCAGAATTACATGATTTAAAATATAAAGTTTTTTTGTAATAAAAACTATAACAATAATGTTAGTCACATATGATTATAATAAAAAGAATGTAAAGAAAAGATAATATAGAAAAAAATCTAACACTCCTCTTTTTTTTAATATATAGATAAATAAAGAACATTCGTACAGCCGTATCTAAACTCAGGCCACCTACTATAACTTGTATTTATTTAGCTCTTGTATATTTTTTCATATGGTTAATCATTAGAATTACTGCTAAGATTTGACTTAAATTTAACAAAATCGTGCATAAACTGATTTAGTCAATCAAGTTCAGTGATATAGTAGCGTAGAAAAATGGGCACTTTTTATAGGAATAAACAAAATAATGCACTTGTTATTATAATTTTAAAGGATATAATTCCATGTTTGTTGTATGTTCTTCGACGCCAGCTACCACCGGCATTCTATCTTTCTTATCCTCATGAATGAGCGTCCTCATTGCTCAAGTTGCCAACTTGCACGTGCACGCCAAGCTTGAAATTGGTGAACAACTTAGTTTTATTCAGCAAATTAAAAAGGAAGGATACATAGATACATATGAGAATTAAAATAACATATATGATGGTGGACTTCATTAATTAATTTAATTAACTATTGAAGAAACAACCAAGAGAACCAAATTCTATGTGTAATAATTTGATTCTTATAATTTTGAATGTACCACTTTTTGTCCTGCATACAACTCTTATTTTTGGCATGTAGGATAATAGTAATATTCTTTCTTTCTTATCTTTTTTTTTTTTTTTTTTACGGTAAGAGATTTTAAAATTTTTTCAGACTATCTATTTTTTAATTAATTCAAGTAAATTTCTTTATAATTTTATATTAAACCTAATAAATTTATAAAAATTACTTCTTCATAATCTTCTAAGCGGATTAAAATCCAAAACCAAGAACTGACAATTTCTTTTCTTGTTTTAGATGGGTCTAAAGTCTAAACAAAAACGTGAAACAAAAGAATAATTGGGCTGTCATTCATGAATTTGGGCAGCATTACTTTTGTGCTGTCTGTCTTGTTTGAACAAGTTGCTTTCCGAGTAAAAGGAGATCATATGTACAGAAAGCAGGATAATATATAGAACCTTCTTCATCTGTTAGTGTTCCTAAAATCCAAAAGGGACTCTCTTTTAATTTTTTTTGGGCAGTTGTTGGATAATAATTGATACACTATATCTCTAAGAGAAAAAAAAAATGAATAAATAGAATATACTCTTAAAAGAAATTAGTTTCCCCGTGCTATATATGTAGTTTTGGACGCCAACAATAATGTTTTGCTTTGATTTGGAGTATAAATTAGATATTATCGAATTGGATTTGACTGAGATCGGAATATAAAACTAATTAGTCTTTATTTATTAATACTATATTTCTTTTTAAAAAAATTCGAGTTTAATTTCGACCTAAGCTAAATTAACACAAAAAATGGTGATGATACCATTGTTATAGCTGTTACTATTATGATTATTATTTGTTAATTACAAAGAAATTTACTATATTGATCCTTCAGTTAGGTACACTTCCACCATGCGATGTGAGGGCCTTGTCATAGACTATGGCTGCTCATTAATACAACAAACAGGAAATTTCTGACAAACATGGTATAACGATAATTACATCCATAAAGAAATCTGAAGATAGGTAATTAAATTAGCTAACATTTCTACTATATTTTATATAACTTCTGGATACATAGGATCGAATTTAAACTAACTTAATAATGATATTACACTGAGTGGTACGAAATTAATCATATCAATTGAATTTTGATAATAAAATTTTGATCACTTGTTCTTCTTGAGTAATAATTAACATTATTTTTAAAACTAGACCGATTAATAAATTGATTAACTGGCTGATTTTCAGTTTATTCAGTTTAATCAATTTAATTGATCTGATTTAATTGATTTAATAATAAATAAAATTTAAAAAATATTATTAAAATAATTTTAAAAAATCATAAAATATATAAATATATTTATAATAATTAAAAATATTAAAAGTCTATTTAAGCCAAATCAAATTGAACTTATTTCTTATCTAATTTTCAACTTTATCAATCTAACCGATTAACTTGGTCTGATTTTCAAAATATGATAATTAAGGAACTTGTGAATGAACCATTTTGTCGTATACTTGTAGAAAATAACTATTTTCTTTTAGTATTTTGAGGTTACTGCTAGTATATTCTATTAGCAACAAACTCATTTTCTTTTTATTTTCTTTATTGTCTTCAATAAAGTGAGTTGTTCTTACCTTATTTGTTTTTTTTTTTTTTGTCTTTTTGTTGAGAGGTTTTGTTTTAGTGTTGTTATTTTATTTCATTATAAGAGTTTTTATCTCTTTTTTTAGACTTTTAGTGGTTTGAAAATCAATTGTTTAATAATATATAATTATATATTATTGATCATTGTTTATCAAATCTGTTTTAATGTACTATATGAATTTTATTCCACATTACGTTATAACAAACATATTTGATAGGAATTTCCACAAGTGATAAAGGTATAGAGCCATTGAAGAGGATTCATGATGAAAATAGAACCATAATTTCGAAATTGAGCAAATATATAGATATTAGTTGTGTTGAGAATCGAGTTCATAATGATATTCTAAATCATAAAATGATTTTTTTATAGGCGTCATATAACTATTTATTGATGAAAATATCTTCTATTATTTTAAAAAAAAAACTTGTGGACATATTATTAAGGCAGATTAGAGTTGAATATGTTATCAAGTTGGTAGTTATAATAGTTGATTAACTGCAAAGAGAGGAGTTGAACCAGCTAAGCAACGCAAATGATAATCCATTATATCTTTTTTTTAAAAAAAAAAAAAGGAAAGTGAGAAAATCTTTCTTATTCTCATTCCACATGATTTACCTTGCCTAGATCTTCTGGTGCCATGATCTCATGGTCAAATATGTTTATTCTTTATGTATACCTTTCTCATTACTGTGCTACGTGTTGACCTCACTTAATCCTTAATCAATCATAAATATATGTATTTTTTATTCTTCTAATCCACCTTTGGCATTGGTACTGTACTAGATGTTGACCTTAATTAGCCCCTAGTTCGTGGACTTTGCTTCAGGATTTTGCAGCAAATCAATACAAATGCACATGAAAATATTAAGCTAAGTTTAGAATTGCTTAACGACGCTATCAAATACCCTTCATATTTCTAATATGGAAATTATTTATCTTCAAGTGGACCTCTCAAATCTCATTCATTATTCCATTGTTTAACTCAACCATCCACTTAATATTTTCTCGAGAAAGCAAAAACACGAAATATAAAATTTGAAAATTTGTCCCAAGTATTTTTTTTTTTTTTCCAGTTCTAATTTCTACACTTATGAAAATTAAGGGCAAAGTCCTACATTATTTCCAGATTTTCTTGCATGCTTTCTCACAAATATTACTTTCTTTTGCACAAAAAAAAAACAAAAGAGAGGATTATAATTCTATCAACTATATGATTATATATACGGTGACTATTAGTCCTTGCAAACAGACTAATTATATACTTCAATTTTATAAGTCAAAATCAACAATATCTGCACAATTCAATCCATAAAAATCAAGGCTACGTGGCCTCTTCCTTTATTTCTCAAAAAACTAAGGATAGGGTCTTCGTTATATGGGAATGCCATTTTGTTACTGCAAGTTATTTCTTCCTGTGTGATTATCCTAAATGGAAATGGATATGTATCATTTATATGTCAACATATTTAAGTAGGGGTGGTAAAAAGATCAATTAATTTAGGTTTGTTTAAGATCAATTTAATTAAATTATTTTAAATTATAAGAAGGCCAAATCAAATTATTTAGTTAAAGTAATTATTTTTTGAGTTTTGGTACAATTGAATAACTTATAATTTTAATTTTATAAAACAAAAATGTTATCTTAAATCTAAAATAAATTTAAATATTTCTAATAATTTAAATTGAATTAATTAAGTCAATCTGCAGACTAAATAAAATCGAATATTTCCAGCTACTCATAGTCAAATTTGATTGATTCATTTCAATTTTTTTTTCAATTATATATTAAGGATCGAATCAGTTGTTTTAAAGATAAGAATCAAATTTTCAAATCAAATAAAAAATTATTACTCTGTTTTTACAAGATAAATGTTATACAATAGGAAAAAATTGAACTATGAAGTCAAATAATTGACAAATAAAAAGGAACGGAAACTCAAAAATAATTTTTATAAAATATAATTCTCTTTGTTAATTTAATTCTTATTAAATTTCAATCTCACATATTTATAATTAAAAAAAATCATTTATCTTTTCAAATAGATTTAAAAATTAAAATGAACAATTATTTGCAAATAAATTTCATATATTGACTAATCAACCCACCAAATTCCACTAATAACCTAAAAATAAAACAAAATAATTAACAATTAAACATAAAAATTATTTACAGAAGATGGACTACATCCCTTCAAATCATGTGATGTATTTATCCCTCTGTTACTGTAAATCCACAAAATTTTAACTTTTCAATAACCGACACGGTTAAACCGGGCTACAAGGATTCGAAACCGAGACTTGCCAGACCTTAATTTCTCCATCCAGACCACCACTAAACACGGAAACGACACCATTCGTCCCAACCTCCCGCACCGCCGCTAACGACTTCACCGGTTTGTTATGGCCTTCCAAAATGGCCAAACAACAATATTTCCCATCCTGCCCTTGCTGCCAAATCCTGACCGTCCGATCAGCCGACCCGCTCAACAACAAACCAGACACGTTGATCAAACATAATATAGCCTTTTTGTGCCCTCTCAACGCTCCGGTTACCGCCATGTGATCGGCGCTGTCCTCTCTCTTCCACACCAGAATGGACCGATCACACGACCCGGAGAACAACACCGATCCGTCATCGTTTAACGCCAGAGCGGTCACCGCCGACCTGTGTTTCTCCAACGTTGCCACCAGGGCGTGCCGCTTTTCATTCACGGGTTTCGCCCACACTCTTATCCTACAATCCGCCGACCCTGTGTATACCATTCCATCACTTGAAACAGAGACCGCGTTAATGGCGTCGTCGTGCGCTTTGATGGACTGTAAACACCGGAGATCAGACGCTCTCCATATCTTCAAGCACTTATCCCAAGAAATGGAATAGATGAGTCCATTATTAACGGTGAGACCAGTGACGGCATCGGCGTGCTCAATCCAAAGCAGCTTCTTGTGGCGGCGGACCTGTACGTAGTTCTTGGGGAGAATAAAACGGCGTAAACGGTCGTTAACAGTGGGGAGAACGGTTAACAACTTATGCTCATTGGTCATGGTCTTCGACGATGACGTTTGCCAGACGCAGATATGACTGTCCTGATGAGCAGTGAAGATTTTGCCGTGAGAGAAGGAGACAGCCTTGACGGAGCCAGAGGAGGAATCTGTTTTAATAAATGAGTGGAGATGCGTGTAGCTGGTGAGATCATAGACGTTGATTTGGTGAGAAGAGGCAGCGTAGAGGAGGTTAGAGTGGACGGCGAGGCAGGTGATGGGGAGGTTAGGGTGAGGGAGGAGAGTGTGAGTAGAGAGAGCGGATACAGAGAGGTTTAGGGATTCCGGGGTGAGGTTTTGGAGGGAAGGGACGGAGGGGAGTGTTTGGAGGGAAGGGACGGAGGGGAGTGTTTGGAGGGAGAGGTTGCTTTGGAGGGAGACGCTACTTGTGTCGCTGCTGGTGGTTGATGGGGAGGAGGAAGAGGAGGAGATGGAGATGGAGGTGGTGGCGGGAGAGAGGTGTTGGGCGGCATTGGAGGAGGAGCAGGTGGAGAACAGTGTACGGACTCTCATTTTTATTTTGTTTCGTTGAGTTGGGAGCAGAAGCGAAGGAGCTTAAATAGACAATTTGAAAGGATAAAATGTGGGGGCCACGTGGAAGTTAATGCAGCACATAGAGCAGCTCATGGAGCTTATGGAGCAGCTTGTGGAGCTGAGGCGGCAGCTAGTACAGCTGTTGAGCCGTATGTAATTAGTGAGTTAATAAGTTTGTTAATTTTTTGTATAAGACTGATTAGTGAGTTGGTTAAGTTGGTTGACTGTCTCATTTGGTTATCATGATGATGGCGATACACAACGCACAAGGTGTTTTTTCCTGCTTCCTTCAACTTGTCTCGATGGGTCCTTCTGCCGGGCTTTTAGCTTGTCATCATTCATTTGTTTTGATTTGACGCTGCTTCTTGCAGGTTTAATAAGCTGTGTCCAGCTTCGAATAATCCGCGTCTACTTGATCGTTTTGGGCTGGAAAGCAAATATTGAAAGGAAATTTTGAAGATCTTTTGATTTCTTGTTGTTGAAGAAAGGTCCCAAGTTTTGTATTTACCACAAATAGCAGTAGCAAACTGATTGGAGGACAAATTAGATCAAATTATTTTCGGACTGAGTGGATTTTAGGCTCCGTTTTGTTTCACATAAAATATTTTTTATACTTTTTCTACTTGATGCCTCCATAAAATTGATCAATAAAACATTTTTATTTTAATTAAAAGAAAACTTAAATTATTTAATAAAAAATAACTTTCTGTTTTAAAAATAAGAAGTTATTTTTTAGGTTTTGACATACTCATCTAAATTAAAAAAATCATATAAATATGTATATCTATTATAACTACTTATCTTAAACTATCGACACTCATTATCGATCATTTTCGATCAATGGAAATCACTAAACATGAGTAGAACTTGTAAAAATTGTTATTTTTAATATATTTTTATTTGAATAATAGATAGTATATATATATATATATAATCTAAATTTTGTTATAATTTTAAAAATCAAAAGAAAAATTATATTTTATAATGTCTTCCAAACACCATAAATATTTTACTCAGGAAATATTTTCTTCATAAAATACTTTTTTAAAAATATATTTTTGTCAGATAAGTTATTTTTCATGAAATAAAAATTAAAAGTATGAATAATACAACATCAAATTAAGATGTAGAAAGAGATTTAGGTCATTTTTTTAAGTTTTGAGTTGTATTATTCATAATTTTAATTTTTAAGATAAAAAATATTATTTTTATTTTAATAAATTTAAATATTTAATAATTTAATTTAAGTCAAATCAATTTAAAATTGATTTAAGAGTCAAGTTTGACAAAAAAAATTTCAAATTATTTTGAGTTTTATTTTGAATAGACCGAAGTTTGGATTTGATAAAAAATTATCGCTTATAAATAATTTGTTCAATTTATTTATTATGCAATGACAAAAATAATATATATATATATATATAATTTGTTTACCACCTTCAATAAAACATGGCCAAAATTTATGGTCATTCATCGCCTAATGATTTGGAATTTTTAAATTATATGTGAACTTAAAATTTTGTTCAAAACTTATAAAGTTAGTAATTGTATCTCATTTTAAATTTAGTTATATTTTTATCTCTTTTACTATTATTGAACAAAAGTATAATAAAAAATTATATTTTTATGATGATGTCTTACAGAAAAAAAATATATATAGTAATTTTTTCTCTTTCTTCTTCCCTTTTCTATCCTTTCCTCTCCTCCTTTTGCCTTCTTCTCCTCCTTCACCTATCTTCCCAGTTTATTTTTCACAGTTTTTCTCTTTTCTAAATTTTGCATCTTCTATCATTTCTCTCATTTTAATAGTAAAAGAGAAAAAATGAGACTGAAAATAATTATCACATATCTACTTCTACCTCTACCTTTCTTTTCCCTGCACCTGTCTTCTTTTCACACCTAACTTAGTTGTCTCCCTTTCAAATCAAAGGAAAAAAAAAAAGAGATCAGAAAGGAGATAAATAAAAATAAGAATTTGATGATGAAAAGTAGAAGAAAGAAAGGGAAAAAAAAACCTAGGGAAGGAGATGAGTATAGTGAAGATTTGGTAACTAAAAGAGAGAGAGAGAGAGAGAGAGAGAGAGAGAAGGGAGTAGAGATAAAGAAAAAAGAAAAAAATATATATATATTCTTAGTCATATATAAAAATATTTTTTATCTTAATTTTGATCAAATTTAAGCAATAAATTAAATTGCTGGTGATTTTTGAAAATAAAATACAATTACAAAATTTATAAATTATGATCAAAATGCCTATATGCTTGCTTCAATTATGAAAGACCATATTTTTTATAAGTGCTTTGTTATCAATGCAAAATTTTATAGATTCTTCTTGTGGCAAGTGAAGTTCATTCAAAAATTTTGTAAGCCAAATAGCATGACAAGTACTTAAGGTTGCTGCCACATATTCATACTCATAAGTTGAAAATGTGACAATATAAATTTCCATATAAATTTTTAACCTTTTTAGATCATTAGGCCTCACTCACCCTAATTAATGATTAAGTAGTTGAGCTGGTTTTCTCATTCTGATCATGCATGTTCTCTCTCTTTTAGTTTGCAAACAAACCTTTGCAAGCTATGTCCCTGTTGCCATGAAGCGCACACAGAAGAGATCTGAGCGTCTGATCAGCTGGTGTTCATATGATGCTATGTTTGTTATTCTTTTATATCAGAGTTAAGAGAGGGGTGCAGAGGTTTAATTCCTACTGGGTAACTCCCATATATTCCTGTTTACCATGATGACATGCATATCTATTGGAAGAAAAAAAACAAAGAAAGAAAGAAAGAGACAAAAACGTAGCTTCAAATACGTATGAAGACTTTAAAGTTAGGGTTTTGAACAAAGACACATTGTACGATTAACGATGAAGCCGACAGTAAGGAAAATTCAGCCACAACTATTTCTTCTTGGCGTGTATATACAGATATAGATGACTCACGAGTCATTGAAAGGACTGCTGCTGAAGCATACATATACAAAATATAAAGATGAAGCAAGAACGAATAAGGGACCAAACTAGAAGTAATGTGAAGAGCAATGGACCACTTTCTCTTCTGTGAGAGATGGATCCAACAACTTCTTTTAATTCCCATCAACTCCTAAACCCCAATCGACAGATCAATATGTCAAACAAAACCTCACCATCAACAACTAAATTCAATTAATCAAGAAACGATAAAAATGCTTCAGCTGTTCATTTAATATGATGATAAGTATATCTTGTTTATCCATGTCCAATCAAATCTCTCATAAATGTAAACGTTTGATTAGCTTAGTTTGCTATAGTATGTATTATAATATAGTACAAATGAGAGATATATACATTCTTATCTATTAATTTCAATTAAAGATTATAAAATTAATATTTATATGTATTTCCCATTATTTCACTCACTCTCTAATATATCATAGTTAAATCTAAATATTAAAAAATGTACACCACTTGCAAAATTGATGCTTTTTCAAACCCAAATAATTTGTTTATGTGTCAATATGGAAGTTTCAGCATTGGACAGCAAATGGAGACATTTCAAGACGTCAAGAACCAGGACGACACTGTTTTTATTTATATTTACAAACGTTAAAATGATCTTAAATTTAGGTTTAAGCATGAGGTAATGAAAGCTAAGGTATTTACTTTTCTGAAAAAACTCTCTTTTTTTTTCTTTTTTTTTTTTTTTAATGTTGGTCCCCTCCCACATAGCAAGGAAATACTTTATTGCACTGACTATGACTTTAATTGTTATTACTAGTTAATAATATGCAATTTGTAGGTTGCAATTTAATATATTATTTAAAAAATATTTATAAAATAAAATATTTATATAAAATATATAATTAAGTAAATAATATTTATTTTAAAATAAGATGATATAGACAAATTATTATTTTAGTTTTATATTTTTATTTAATTACTTATTTTATAATTCATTTTAATGTTTTTTTTATTCATAATTATTTTTAATTAGATAGTTTTAAATGAAAACTTAAATTGTTTATATGTCAAATAGTTAATTTGATAAATGTCAAATTTTTATCTCAAAGAAGCAATTAACTGATAAATGATAATCACTTAACTAAAACTGAATTTGAAATCAAAATTAATTAAATATACTAATAAATAATTGATGTTTCTATGACTATAATTTCATATATTATTTGAAATACATTTAAGATATTAATAAAAAAATATTTGCAAAAAATGTGATTGATTAAATTATATTTATTTCTAAAATAAATAATATATGAAAGCTATTTTTTAGCTTATATATTAATTGTCTATTTTATAGTTTCTTAATGATTTTATATTTTCATTTATAATTATTTATAATTAGATAATTTTATATGAAAATTCTAATCACTTATGTATCAAATAGTTAGTTTGAGAAATGTCAAACTTTTATCTAAATAATTTGTTAATAAATGACAATCACTTATCTAAAACTGAATTTTAGACTAGAATTAAATATATATTGATGATTGATTAATTGATTATGAACTGAAGAAAAAAAAAACTAGTATGACTACAACAAAAAAAAAAGTAACAGGGAAAGCTTAATTAAGCCATGTTAATTTTGAATTCTAACAATGAGTTAATGTATAATAACATTTAACGATCATAACTTGAACTTGCAAAAGAAATACGCTATTGTTGTTGCAGTTACACTTACTTCATCTGGCTTGTAGATGCATAATTGATAATCAAATGGTTTCCGTTAGGATTTAATTAGTCCAACTAGCTAAAGAAATCTCTTAAATATTACTGATAAAGAAACTGATATATAGTTGTCCAATATCGATGGTGCTAGTGTGGACCAATTGATAAAGATTTATTGATATATATATATATATATATATAGGATTTTTAGAGCAAAGTAAGCATGTTTGTTATTGCTATTGAAGAAGTAATGATTGTTGACGAAACTTATATTGTTTCTCAGTTTTTAGATATTTTTAATTAATCATAGATGTAGTTTATATATTTTTCTCAAGCTAATTTGATAATTATTCATAAAAAAATTTAAAATTTTAGATTTTTTTATTAACTTTTAATTTATAAAATTCATATTAAAATATATTATTGATTAGTAAAAAATTTTTTTTGTAATTTGTAACCTAAAATTTACTGTTACCACTAGCACCATTCTAAAAATCTACTTTTGTGTATGAAACTATAACATTTTTAAGTTTTGAAAATATTTCTTAAAAATAGGTTAATTATGTTGTTGACTTTACAAGAATATACATGAATTTCGATGAAATTTATTGAGAGAAAAAGATCTGTCATTAACTCCAGCGGAATAGCGACAGAAACGAAACTTAAAGTGAACCCAAAACTTAAAGTGAAATTGTAGGTGAGTAAGGCATCAAAAACTGGCGCTAAATTTTGCTACAAAACAGTGATGAATTTGTGACAAAAATTAGGGAGGGATATTCCTTCGGCTCTTGATACTTATACTGATCATGCATGGGATTTTGTTTCCCAAAATTTTGCTGTGAACTCTGAGGTCGTTGATAGAATATTATGGAAGCCTAACTAAGGGGGGAAAAAGTGCTTGGCTAACTCTTAACTCTCCATATTCAGCAGTCAATTGGAGAAAGCTAGTTAGGTTTCCTAGGCAAACCTCTAGACACTGCTTTGTTTTATGGTTGGCCATTCATGGAAAACTACACACCAAAGATAAGTTGCAGAAAATGGGGAATTTCTGCTTGTGATGGCTGTCAGCGGACAGAAATTGTGTGGAGGTTAAGCCCGAGAATAATTAGGTTAAATGAATTTGGATTAACTATTGCTAAAAGGTTAAAATTAACCAATTAAATAGTTAAGCGCAAACTATTTTATACCATTTATATTTTAGGTACTTTGCCAATGTGGGATTTTAATCTTAACATGTTTTCTCATTTGTTAATCCTTTGTAGGAAATTAATGCAAGGTGTAAGATCAATGCAATACATCCTTTATGCAGACTGCAACTTTTGCTGCTTTCAGATTCTTAAGTGAGTGAAGGTTGATTTGCAAGAGCTGTTCTGGTATCCTAGAGGCTGTAACTGATTTCAGAATTATTTCTGATTCTAATTTCTTCCCTTCAACAGTTGGTTTAATCCATTGAAAGATTCTTGGCTGGGTTATGATCAAATTCAATTAGGCAGGCAATTGATTGATATAATTAATCATTCATTATCTTCAACTCTAAACATCCAGATGGAATAGGTATTTAACTATACCTTTGTTTCCAGTTCTGCTCCTTGAGAAAATCCATAAAATTTTGAAACTCCTAGCACTACTAGGCCTTACTTAATTCCTTGCTTTTTTTTTTTTTTTTTGTTTATTCGGAATATAGAAAATTAGAAATTAAAGTTGGATTCAACAAACACAATTCATTTCTTTTTGACATTTCAATCTTATCCTAAACAAATTGCTAACATGATCGTTTGATGTAATCCCTTCTACTTTATTACATACACAAT
The DNA here is from genome assembly GCA_949677035.1 of Omphalea diandra. Lineage (NCBI taxonomy): Eukaryota > Viridiplantae > Streptophyta > Magnoliopsida > Malpighiales > Euphorbiaceae > Omphalea > Omphalea diandra. The sequence continues at coordinate 33,070 of CATIWR010276805.1, forward strand.
AAATTAATGTAGATAAGTTATATAGAAGAAAATTTAGAAATAAATGTTATGAAGAAACTTACCTACACCATATACTCAAGTAATATAAGATAAGAATTTTATATATCAAATAAAGATATGGGAGTCTTTTTATTTAAAAAATGTAATGATAAATTTCTTAAATAATTATGAATAATTATTTTAAGTGTCAGTATATTATTCAAATTCAGCGGAGATGGTATTTACTTAATTTATTTTAAGACAAATAGGTTGAACTTCAGCAAGAAAATCATTTACAGATTGGAAGGTGATCCAAAGTTGATAATACGGAGCAAGTCCACTAGTGGTTAGGAACCGATTAGCCAAAAATTCCCATATTTTACGTATCCTAAATAATCTTCGAGGTGGTCCGCGAACTGTTTCATCTTTTTCTTGGACAGATTTAATTTAACGATGTCTCCAGTCATAATGCGCCACAATTTTTGTACCTTGAGCCCACAAATTGGAGTTGAAAGCGGACAAAATAGTGACGCCTGATGGTATTTTTTCATCTTTATCCATTTCTAGCCTGAATTTGCAGAAACTTGATGATGGTAATTGGTTAAGGACGTGTTTGGTTGGTTGGCAAAACACGTCTATTCAGGCAGTATTTCTCAAATGGACAGCACAAGGCAAAGACAAAACGAAGATCAAGAATGTCTCAAGCATTGGCTCTGATACGTTATTATTAACCAGCGAACAGAAAAGGAGAAACTAAAAATCATATTTTATTAGATAAAGTGTTTAAGGAACCGCAAATTAGAGACTCTATTAAGAATCAATTACACAAGAAAAAAATTATTTCATTAATAAAATTCTCTCAGATTAGTGATGAAATTCTATTATTTAAGATAAATTTTAAATTAATAAATTCAATTGAATAATATTATGTGAGATAAATCTACAATGAATTAGAGTCATTTTATTTTCTTAAATATTCCTATTTATTTAAAAAAGTATACTGTTCATTTCAATTGTAAAGTTAGTACAGTAATTTTATCTAAATTTTTTACTTGAAATGAATTCTCCTAAAACTTTATAGTTTTTCATTTTATCATCAAATCATTTCTTTTTTCTAAAACAAAAACAATTGAATTTTTTTAAATATAGATTTTCCAAATGAAAGAATCATTAAAATAAAACTTATTTATATTAAATTTTTTAAAATCTAAAGTTTCAAATAGAGCCAATATAGAACAATTTAAAGATAATAAAAGCCAATGAAAGGAAAATATTAAAGATAGAATCACACCTAATGATTCTAGCTAAATCAAACACTTTCAAATATTCTAAAAATATTCATATTACATTGATTTGTGGTCAAACCCTAACATTATTATGTTTTGTTAACAACATAAAATGATGTAGTTTTTCACTTTTTAGATATGATTTGAGAAATTTAGTCCTAACTCTTTTTAAATATTTCAGTAAGAGATTTGAGACTTGTTCAAGTTTCTAGCAAGAACACATTTTGATCAATTTTATTTCACTGTTAAAAAAAAATTATTTTAGTAAAATAGTCAATATTTTATGGTAAAATTTATCTCCACTAAATAGACGTATTGAAATTTTCAGACACCATTTGATTTATATTTTCTGTGTGAATAAACCATCAAATATTACTTATTTGTGGTGAAAATATTATTCCGTCACTGATATTTTGTGATAGATTTTTGGTGGTAATATTGTAAGTTTGCCGCATTTTGTTTTTACATCAAAATCTTTACTTGTTAAGGTGAGCTTTTTCTCAAATAACATGAAGTGCACAAAAAAGGAGTCAAAGTGGCTGTTCAACTGTTGTTATGATGCTACGGTTTCCCACATATATTTGTGGGGCTGTGCTTCTTTCATATTTGTGGCTTTAGTTTGAATTGGGTAAACTCAAATTTATCTTGTTTAGAGCGATGAAAATTGAAATGAATATCTTTTCTTTTTTAAAAAAAAAACAAAGAAGAAAAAGACAATGACGAAGATAAAGTGTGAAAATGGGAATAAATAGATGGATTCCATTTTCAAAGGCAATATAGAAGCTTCAGATAAATGGAATATACATGAAGGCTTGGAAATTAGAGTTTTGAACTCAAGGAACTTAATTAGGTAACTACTGTTTTAGTCTAATTGTAAGGTGAGACTATCTAGAAATACACGTTAGAGTCTGAATTTCATTAATATAATTTCCCTCTCTAGTAATAATATAAATAAATAAATTAGTTAGGTTGACAATGGCTCTCACAGTATGATTAAAGATGAAGCCGGCAATAAGGACAATTCAGCAATCTTGGCGTTTATATGTATAGATATCACTCATGACTCATGACTAGACTGTTAAAGCATGCATATATAAAATATAAAGATCAAAAAGGAATTACGGGCCAAAACAAAAAGCGAAGTGAAAAGATTCAAACCAAGTAATTAAGGACCACTTTCTATTAATGAGACATAGATATCCAACTTCTTCTTCAATTTCCATGACCCCATTAATCCCAATCAAGAGAATAATATATCAAACAAAATCTCAACATCAACTAATCTTAATTAATCAAGAAAAGAAAAAAGTTCTTGAGCTATGCACTTAATATGACACAAAGTATATATTATTTATCCTTAAGACAAAAATGACCAATCATATCTTGCATAGATGTCAATTTTTTTTTTTTTTTTGAAAAATGCAAAGATGTAAATATTTAATTACCTTAATATTCTATATTATAATGTTGTACAAGTGGGTCATAACATAAATTTACATAAAGACAACTCATTTGGCAGTAAGACATACACTATTATTATTATTATCTCTTTCGATAAAAGATTATTACAAATTAATATTACAAATATAATAAGTGATAGAGAATTGTGATAGTTTATATAATAATTCCCATTCAATAATATCTCAATTTTTATTATTTTAATAGAAATTATTGTTTGCACTCATTGTCTAAATATCATAGTTAAATTTTAAGTAATAAAATATGCACACCACTTGCAAAATTGATGCCTTTTTTAATCCCAAATAATTTGTTTTAGACGTAATGGAAGTTTCAGGATTCCATGCAAGACGTCAAGAACAAGGACAACGCTAATGGAAAAACATTATCTTTTTTTTTTTTTTTTGTATGTGCATTAGATTAAAATGAAAGCTAAATTCAGTATTTACTTTTCTCAATAAACTTTGCACTTTTGAATCTTTTTCTTTTCTTAATGTTGGTCCCCTCCCACGTAGCAAGGGATACATATGGTTGAGTAATTGACTATGATTTAATTACTATGAGTAAGATATAAAACGAGAATAAATATTCTTTTTTCATCTTTTCGTATATGTGTGCAAAGATTATTATTGTTGTTACACTTCATACAAACCAGTGTTTTTAAAATTGAATTAGCCAATCAATTGGTCAACTAACTAGTTCTTAAATCAATTAATCCGATCAATTCAATCAACTGATTTAAAAATAAAAATATATTTATAACATTTAAAATAAAAAATAATTTTAAAATTGATTAATAATTTAATTTTTAATTTTATCGATTCAATTAACAAGTTTGATTCGATTTTAAAAACAATGATATTATATATGTGCTTGCATATGCATAATTGATAATCAAATGAATTCTATTAAACTTTAATTAATATAATCAATTAAAAAATCTCTTCAATACTGATGAAGAAGCTGATATATGTAATTGTCCAAAATATCAATGGTGCTAGGGTGGACCAATTGATAAAGATTAATATCCTTTTCCTCCATGAATATGATCTATAAGAATGTAGAGAAGAATAGGATATTAGAGCAATTTATGTAAGTTTCGTATTGCTATTGCAAAAAAATTATGATTATTGACTAAAATTATAATATTTTTAAGTTTTGAGATATTATTAGCTAATTATAAGAGTTGTTAAAAATTTCAAAATTAGATTTTTTTTAAATCGATTTTTAGCTCTTAAATTCAGATTAAAAAATATTTATCAATTAATAAAAATAATTTCTTATATTTTTAGTCCAAAAACTACTATTACTACTAGCAATGCTAAATGTGGAGCATGCTTTACATTCCTATTATAAAAATATATTTTTATTTGTTAAATTATAATATTTTTAAGTTTGAAAAATATTTTTAAATACTCATAGATATAGCAATTAATAAAATTTTTAATATTAATTTTAAATTAAATATGAAAACTCTATTATTAATTCGTAAAAAGATTTTTTTAAAAATTTTATCGCAAAGTCTGTTTTTCACAGTAGCAATGTCCTAGCATGCCTTGATTGAGTAATTAATCGAAATGGGCCTAAATTATTTACTTGACCACTCCACTCGTTTCTGTGCTTCAATATCATCCCCAACTCTAATTCTTAACCTTTCAAAGAGAGACTTCCCTTGCTGCCGAACTCCATTATCGGATTATGGGCTATAGCCTCGAAACAAATGTTTAAAATTAAAATTTCTCTTTAAATTTACAATGGTTTATAGAGAATATTACAATTGCATATCCGTTCAAAATTTTTGATATTTTAATTAACTTGTATGTATCTTCAATTTAATTACTATTCCCTTATGGCTCCTTGATTTTCAAAGGGATTAATGGTCTATTAAGAATGAGCAAATGTAAGATTAGAGGAACCTTGTTATTCACAGTCACTAATATATTTAAGTCAGTTATGAAAATTTGAGAGTTTGAGAATGAGAACTTAGAGAACTTAGGAAAACTGAGTAATAATAGAGAATTTTTAATAAAATAGTACATTGAGAAGGTAAGAGAGTGACTATTTATACTTTTGTGTCTTCTGGATTCTTCTCAAATGATGACAAGAATAATATTTATTTTTCTTGTCTTTATATTCCCACATTATTAGAAGAAATATATAATTTGTAATTGTTTTCTTGTATTCGAATGTTATACATATTTTTGTTTTTTTAGTAAACTTTTCGAATGACATAATCGTTCATCTTTCTAGTGTGTTTTTTCATTATTTAGTTTCAAAGAATTAAACTCATAATCATTCAATTTGCTAGGTCTGTTCTCCTTTGAACACATGTTTTCGTACTTTAGAGATAGGTGTCCATTCATTATGTGTTCATTGATGAAAATGCTATCAATCTCCATGTTTTTTAGCTTTTAGTTTTCATTCCTTATTTCAACTAATTTTTATCCATATCTTTATTTTCATCTCAACTTTAGCCTTATAAATTGAAAATTCAATTCTGTCCTTTGACCACATTATTATTTATCAATATGAAATAATAAAGTGGATCATGAACTAACTATTGATGGCGTGATTCTCAATATATATATATATATATATATATATATTGATGGCCTGATTTTTTTTTTTATATAATTTATTAAATATGAACTTTTAGCCTTATAACTTTAAAAATAATTATTATTACAGTGTGTTACTGTCTTATGATTTTGAAATCAAATCTGCTTGAGATTATGGAAAGTAACTTTCTATGAATTCATTAAGCTTGGCATAAATAAATCTATTTAGATCAATCTATAAAAGAGATGTACAGTACAAAACTTAAGAATCTTATAAATTAATTATTATATCACTAAATCAATAATTCATTAATATTTTTCTTTTTATATTTAATTTAATTCTAATTTAAATTTAAATTTAAATTCGCTTTGTGTAATTTTAGAGGACTCTAATAAGACTGAATCCATACATTTCCGTCATGAAGCTTTTATTTTCTTGGATGGATAAATGCCTAACTTCAATAATTGGATTTAGGATGATATTTGATATTCTGAAAATGAGCCTATTGACTTGGAACTTGGAAGTAAACGGCCAACTTGGGCTCAAAACCGTCAGAAAAGTTGAAGAATTTCCAAATCCTGAAAAGGGCACACAATTTTTCTTACCCAAAACAAATAATTGATAGTTCAAGTTGCAAATATGGCTTGTTCTTTAGAGATAGCGATAGATAGGCCTTAGCCAATGAAGAAAATACATTGTATTGCTTCCCATGAGAACCCACTGACATTGTTATATTGGAGTTGAGTTGCCAATGGTTTGGTTTAGTAGTGTCCAAGTGTTCTTCAAAACTGTTAGTAAGTCCATAGTTCACTGATACTGAATTTCTCTTGAGGACTTACAGATGTCAAGAGTTCAAATTCTGATCAAAGCTAATAAAAAAAAACTTCACAAAAGATTGTAACCCAATGACAATTTGAGTTCCTTGGACACAATAAAAATCTGTACAAGTTATAAAGGCTTAGCTTTTAAATGGAATAACCAGCTTGTAGCTTAATAAGAGAGTAGTAGGCACCATGGCGTCCAATGGCTAACAAATCAGAATGTGATCCTCGTTCTACAACCTTTCCATTCTTTATAACAGCTATGGTGTCTGCCTTTTGTATGGTACTCAATCAGTGCGCGACTACCACACATGTTCTTCCAACCATCATCTTCTCTAGTGCTTCTTGGACTATATTTTCTGATACAGTATCAAGAGCACTTGTTGCCTCATCCAAGAGGAGAATTGTTGGATTCTTTAGTATTGCTCTAGCCAATGCTATTCTTTGCCTCTGCCCTCCTGATAGCTGCACCCCTCATTCTCCACAGTATGTCATATCCATCTTTCATAGAACTGCATTATAGGGAAAAAAGAAAAAAATTTATAATTTTTTTTATCCCAATAGTATTAGTCATACTACATGTAAGGGATCTTTATTAATTGGTGGTGTTGTGGATTTATAAGTGAAATGGTTGATATATTGTACCTTATAAATTCATGTGCATTGGCCAACATTGCAGCATTTCTTATTTCAACTTCTGTAGCATTTTCTTTACCATATACAATATTGTGGCGGACGGTTCCTGCAAAGAGAGCGGGTTTTTGACTCACTAACACAATTTGTGACCTCAACTTTCCCAGGTTGTAGCTCTTGATGTCATGTTCATCTTATAAGTACTAATCCACTTTGTGGGTCATAAAATCTTTCAATTAGTCCAATGATGGTGGATTTTCCTGATCCGCTTTGGCCAACAAGTGCCATTATTCTTCCTGCTTCAATTGTTAGGTTCAAGTCCTTGAAGATCATTTGATTAGGCCTTGCAGGTTAGGAGAAGAACACATTCCTTAATTCTATGTTGCCCTTAACACTCCTTTTAACTTTAATCCCATTTGGATTCAGTTTTCCTATCAAGAATTACAAAAACTGATCTGATGGACTTGCTGCCTCTAGCTAAATCAGAACTCATGCTTCCTGCATCTACAATGTTTTTACCTGTACTCATCAAGAGAAAAAATACTTGAAAAAGGCGCTTCGAGGATATTGTTCCTTCAGACATTAACCTCGCTCCGTATCAATAAGTCAAAGTTACAGAGGCTGTTGTCAGGAATTGGGAGCTGAAAAGGCCAAATCCTGAAAGCCAAGATTGCCTTATAGTTTCCTTCTTAGGGCCTTTCATAGTTTGTCTAAAGAACCACAATATCCTCTTCTGCGATGAAAATGCAGTTATAGTCCTGTGGTTAATGATAGCTTCACTTGCTAGTTGGCTTCCCTCACTTTGAGCTTTTTGCGTTCTTTCAGACATGCTTTTTATTAGAACACTTCTTGAATAAAAGCTCCCTACAATTAGTGGCTGGATTGCAATCATAACAATTGCTGCTCTCCGTGAGACCAATAGGCTTACCACAAATGCAATGGAAGCACTAAAGAAAACCTGAACTAGCAATGATATACGATCTGCAATAAGGGATTTTAACAATTGACCTTCAGTGGCTAGCCGAGTGCAAATGGCAGCACTAGTATTTTCCTCTTGATCAAACCATCCAACTTCAAAGGTGAACACCTTATCAAGCATTCTTTCTCGTACCCTTTTTGTTAATCATTCTTCCATGATTGCGAAATTGTAATGCTGCAGGAGATTAGTAAAGAAACTTACAATTGCTATGCCAAAAAGATGAAGCTATAGATTCTAGATTGTGATTTGATTTCGGAATTGTCTCCAAGGAAGTAAACTGAGACAATTGATCCTAGACAATAGGCATGACCGGGTTGAACTGCTCCAAAGCCTGCAGCACCAAGGCAACCAAGTAATGCTCTTTTCCACCCCGGTGCATTCATTCTTAGCGACCGCCATTGTGAAGGTGGAGGATAAAGTAATCTCTTGATGTTCTTCTCATCATCTTGGTCAACATATGAATGCATTTGGACTGATGGCGGCACACTGATGGAAAATACAGGGTTAAATGCATAGGTTGGACTGCCTTGATAGCTTGACCTCACACTGTATGCAGTGGAGTCTGTGGGCTCAACAATGGCCAGGCTATTCTGTTGTGTAATAGGGAGAATAAAATGTTTCTTCTTGTGCTGCTGATTGCTGCAACTTCACCATTTTACTAAGGCTCCACCCTCTCCTTTGTTCATTTCCATCAGTTCATTGTGAGAAACTGAGTCAATCACTCTCCCTGATTGAATAACAACTATCAAATCAGCCTCGCTAATTGTTGAAAGATGATGAGCAACTATAATTGTTGTTCTTCCTACTGAAGCCTTGTCCACTGCTTCTTGGACTATTCTTTCAGACTCTGCATCCAAAGCACTTGTGACTTCATCAAGCAGAAGGATCTTTGGATCTCTAATTAAAGCCCTCGCTATGGCAATTCTTTGCTTTTGTCCTCCTGACAGCTGAACTCCAAACCGGCCTACCTGGCATTTATAAAAATATTGCCAAGTTAAAACCCTGTGAAGTTAAAAACTTTCTACTTGAGCAAGGAGAAAAACATAAAAAAAATGTTGCTTACCCGTGTATCATATCTGTCAGGTAACTTAAGGATGAAGTCATGTGCATTTGCAGCCTTGGCAGCCTTCACAACAAGTTCCATAGGAGCTTTTTCCTTACCAAATAGAATGTTTTCCTTTATTTTTGTTGGAAAGAGAACTGGCTCCCAAATTAACCAGTCCCATCTGGGATCGCAACCATCGAAGCTGAAACCTCTTTATTTTACATCCATCAAGGAGAATATCTCCACTATTAGGATCATAAAATCTTTCAAGCAAAGAAATGACTGTGGCCTTCCCTGAACCACTGCCTCCAACAAGGCCTATTGTTTTACCTGCCTGCACTTTAAGATTGAATCCTCGAAGAATTGGAGTATCTGGTCATGAAGGGCAGCTGAAGTTAACCTTCTTAAATTCAATTTCTCCTCTCAAGTATGATAAGGTTTTCCCTTTCTCATCTTCATAGTCTATAACAGGTATCTGATCTATCATCTCTTGAATTCGAGTTGCAGCTATTGTTGCTCTGGGAGAAAAGAAAGATTCGAAAGTGCACTCATGATGGACATGTTGGTAAAAGATTCAAATGAGTTTTGCATGCATCATAGATTATATTTTAAATGAATCCACATGTTTATTATTTAAACAGAGCAAGAATTGGAAAGAAAAAAAAAAAAACAAGAATGAAGAACTTACACTCCACCTAAGATAACACAGGTTCCGGACACGAAAACAGCTCCACCATTTTCTCCTCTTTCAGTGACAAGAATGCAGCCAACCCAAGCCAGAAGACCCCAAGCAACAAAGATCATTCCCATGCTCCCTGTTAGCTATCCCTTTGTAAAAGCCTTGCTTTGTACCAAGCTGCATACTCTTTTGAAGTGAAATGCTAAATCTTTCCAATGTTTGATGCTCTCCCACACATGAATAAACGGTACGGATCAATGAGATTGCCTGTTCTGCTATCCCTCCTGCCACTTCATAGGCATCTGTCACCATTATCCCTACTTGCATTTTTAGCTTCCCAAATGCAACTCCTGTAATGATGAACATGAGTGCATGTCAAGGTCGACAATGCCAGTCGCCAAGAAAGTATGAAGGTGACTACAAAGGTAAAGATGAATGATGATAGGTGAGCTAGGCAATTTGGTATCTGCAGCAAAGGAAATCTAAACAGTTTTAGGACAAGAAAATTAAGATTAAGAACAAGCATCGGTACTAATGATGCTTCAGAACCTTCTCGGCTATAGCATCTTGGATCGAATGTGCATCAGAAGAGATGGCAGAGATGACTTGAAACGTGCTGTTAGAAGTAGCTTGCTTGTCAAAGAAACCAACTTCTCGCCTCAGGACTGATTTTAGGTACTCCATTCTCATTCTAGAAGTCTGTCTTTCTGCTGTCTGTGTCCAACAAATTCCTTCTGCATAATAATATATACAGAGTAAACATTCAACTATTAGCATCATATACTCTACTAGCCTCTAAAGAGATGTATCATATCATTTACACATCCACAAAAAGATAATATAATCAATTCAAGCTAATGAATTCTCGATCTAAATGGGATTCTTTTTGTATTCAAGAAACTTGCGCTTTCTTAACTTTCTTAACTTTCTTGACACATACCTAGGAAACCAGATATTCCAACATACGTTGTCACATAGAGCAGCCTCAAAGAATACTGTTAGAGGAAATAAAGAACAGCTTTTTAGCTTTGTGTCAAGCAAATGACAAATAGCACAAAAAGAACGGCAGGAGCAAAGAGCGTAACTATCTGTACAACAATTACTGTGTATACCTTATCTACAACTTCAATGAAGAGAGATATACCAGTACCAGATTCAGAAGTTGCATAATCATTAATCACACCACTAAGAGTATACATGGTAAGTGGTGTCAGCATCCCATCTACAATACTGCCCAATGTTCCAACTAAAATCAGCAATTTGTCTATCCAATCAGAGTAATGAAAGAAGCTGACTTTAGTCCCCATATCAGCAGCTTTATGGAGTTCACACCCTTGTTCAGCTCAAATTCTTCAACTTCAATGTTAATTCTCTATAAACTCCTTTTATTGTCGTTTCACTACTTAGTGATGACAAATACATAAGTCTGCATTGCAGATTAAGCCGGCTTTTGGTAGGATACTACATTCTTATTTGGATGCTGCTTTCAATAATTCCTACAACTTGGAGCTCTGCGTTTTTGAGTTTTCGCTCCCTATTTTGATCCCATGGTTGAATGTGTCAATATTCAATAGTCTTGTTCTGTATATGATAAGCATCTACATAAAGTAATGAGGCAGAAAGGGCCAATGTTCCAGGAATTTTTCATTTTAACTTCATGGTGACTAGTTCAAAGTTCAGAATCATCAAGTCAGCAGAACAATCCAGGAATTTATTAACTGGCAAGAACTGGCTCAAGGATGATAAATCAAATAAATGGAGCAATTAGTTGTAAGTAATCAAATATTTCTTACTTCCTATCACTACTATTACCACCATGTTTTTATACCATTCTTCCTTTAAGATTCAAGAAGTTAGTCTGCTGTTTTGTTATGGTTGTTCCCTTATGCTTCACCATCCATTGCTCACGACAAGAAGATTGCAATATTTTCGGGTTCTATGAAGGCCCAAGTAAATTGTCTCTTCTCAAGCATTTAATCCTAGACAAACCAACATGGTTAAAGAAGTGCTAAAGATTTTACTCTAAGTACTCTTCAGCAAGATTCCTTTGCAACTAAGACAAGCTTTTTATTCACAATAATGTTAATTTCCACTTTCTTTTTTTTAATATATGATTAGGATATCTTTGTATCAGCTCATGCATTATTGAATTTTACTCACCAATATTAAGTTCTGATACTCTGTATGATAACGTCAATTTACTTGGTATATTTTTCATTCCATATTCAAAAAATTTTCCTTGTACATGTATTGTTTTTGTGTTCTTCTTGTTCCTGTAGTTAAGTCCAAAAGGATACTGAAAATAACTTCAGATCAATCAAATAATGCAAATATTGTAATGTACAACAATTGAAAATTAAGCCATACTAACGCAGACAAAGGACTGAAGGCAAAACACTGATACGTGGTCATGGACACAGATACGCTGTCGTCGAACGACCGGCCGAGTGAAACCAGGACGTCGTCCTTTACTCGTTGTTCTAGCACTTTATATTAATCCAAATCCATATACAGGGAAGAGAAAGAGGGTGCAGGGAAGGTAAAAATGAACCGCGTTGTACCTGATAATTTGTGTACTCTTTCCATCTCCAATCCTCCATAGCTGAAGAAATCTAGAAAGAAGAAGAAGAGGAGAAAATGGTGAGAGTGGCGACGTACTCCGCGATGTCATTAGGAGCCTTCATATTCTGGGAATCAATGGAGAAGGTTCATGTCTGGATTGCCCTCCATCAAGACGAAAAGGTTCTTTCTCTTTTCTTTCATATTATGTGTTTCAGGTACAATCTTTAGTTAGAGACCAAACCCAAGAAAAAGTTTGAATTTTTATGTTTTTTACCATTGTCAATGAATTAAATACTTACTTAGATCTCCTGGCTAAGGCTATATGTTAGGTTTTGTGGTTGTAGGAATTGAAAGTTCAAAACTTTCCTTGTTATTAGTGTACCCATTTTGTTAAAAATTTCTAGTAGTGTGTTTGGTATAAATGAATTCTATGATGAATGGTATAAATGAATTCTATGATGAATCTGCATTTATCATGTTTGGTATGTTGAAGAATTTGTTTAGAATTCTTTTTTTTTTTTTTTAATTCTATGGAATTGGTGTTATGCCCGAGTTTGCGAATGAACTTTAAATTCAAGCTATTAAAGCTACAAAATTGAAATACAAGCTACTGAGCCTATAAATTCGAACTGAATTATATATTTAAACCAACTATGAGGATCCATTTGCCACCAAACACAACAGTAGATTCAAAAAGTTTTTGTTTTCTGTAATGGGATATGGGTTTGATGTTGTTGTGACAGAAGGAGAGAATGGAGAAGGAAGCAGAGATCAGGAGAGTGAGGGAAGAGCTGCTTCGACAAGCTAAAGAGAGGGAAGAGTCTCTTGCTTAACAACTTCAGTGGCTTTTTTCTCTCCTTTTCTGCATTAGCACCTTTGTTTTCCTTGACTTTGAATTCCTACAAGCATAATTTGCTCTGATGAGCTGTTGGCCATAGTCATTACATGCCCTTTGTTGTTCTGTTTTATCGTTTTCCAGCTTTTTCTGTCATCAGAAGTTAATAGAATCAGTAATTTCACCTTTTCTTCATTTGTCTCTGATGCAAACCCTTTTTTTTGGGTTGCTGTGTTAATTTTGTGAGAACATAACTGTCTTAAATTAAATGAAATTACCGTTCATCATTTGTGTCTAGGGAAAAGAGAGATGCTGTATATTGATTTCGATGTAGGACTCATCAATACGTAAGGTGTCTCTGGTACTATGTTTCATCACTCTGATCACATTGCAGCACAAGTTGCATATTCAGTGGAAGCTTTTGGTGATACAAGTGATAGAGCAGTATCATTTTTACACTTTCTGTTTTAGATGACGCCAACAATAGGAAGTCCCTTTGGCCCAAGTGCTTAATGTGATGTGTGTTTAATCTATATTCTGGAAGTTGAGTTGTTTTAGTTATCTGCCTGTAATTCCTCATCTGACAACAATCTTTCTCCTGGACTGTCAAGAAGTCATTGGGTGAATTTTGTATGAAGTTGTTAAAGAAAATATCTTTTGTTTGTTATGACCCTTGATCACGATGGATCTTGTTTGATGAGAACTTACCCGGCTTACACTTATTTCCATGACTTTCAGCAGTCTATTGGAATGAGAAATACCATATCATCTGAACTTGTGCGTCCGTTGGATTCATGGAACTCACATGAGCCCCTGATCAATCCAATGACTAGCACGAATTTGCGGGAGATTAGATTTTTTTCATGAAATAGATTTTCTTTGCACCCCAACTTTTCTTGTTACTATAAAAGGTGACTGCCTTTTCTTTTTTTCTGTTATAATGCCTCATGTGATATGATCATATATTGTTCATTGTAACTAAGTGTGAATTATCACAAAATGGAAGAAATGCATTTTATTTTGCTTCTTTTCAATAGTTTACCCCATGAACATTCAGTGTTAGGAACTATTACATAACTTTATCTGTCCTGCGTGTATATTGATACTTCTTTTTCACATGTAATTATGGTTTTCCATTAGTTAATATAAGAAAATTTAGCAAGGTACTTTATGAATAGCTAAAATATCTCAAAACTTGTGAATGTTGCAAGTTTAGTCAACGTTTTTTTGGCAATAGCAATACCAAACATGCTTTACAAGAGTGGGATTGGAGCACAATTAGCTCCATTATCAGGACCCCAGTGTTAGTAAAACCGTGAACGTTTAGACAAGAGGCCATTCTTTCGGCCTATCATCACTTGGTGTCTCCTAGAGATGGTAAATGGGTCGAGTCGGATGGGTTTAGGATAGATCATTTTGAGCATCGAATTAGGTCGAATTATTAGATTATCATGCAAAAAGAAATTCAGATCATTTTCAAATTCTAGATTTAGTCGGGCCATTCTTAATTTTAAATTTTATATATATATAATTTAAATCGAATAGAGTAGATTAAATTAAATCGGATTGATTTTGGATGAGATCAAAAATTGTCATCTCTATGCTTCATGTGAAAAATCACAGCGCCTACTCCAAGCAGCAAGAAAGAAGCAAGAATTTACAGAAGGGTGAACAGAAAAAATTTATCCTTGCTGTTATCTCTGGTGAAATGAAGATGGACTTGCATTGGTTTGGATAATTCCCATAAGATGAACTGCGAGTATCATATGATTGAAATGAGTAGTATTGCATGGTAAGAATTTCATTTCCAAAAGCAGAGCAGTGTGTTGGAGTGACTCACTCTCCAACTGTGTTGAGTGGACGATAACTTGCTTAGCCTTCCTAAATGTAAATTGTCACACATTCATGTTGATGAGTACAAATGAACAGGACCAATAAGCATTTGGTTCAATGGGGTTGTTGTAGTTATTTAAAGTATCGTGAATCAGTTTAATCCAAATTATTGGAAAAAAAATAAAAATAAAATACAACATAAACTGTTGCAAAATGAGTTCTGCCCGTAATAATGGGCTATACGCAAAGCTTTATTTTCCTTATGCTGACAATGTTTTCTTAATTGGCCACTACTGTCCTGTGTAGTTACATGATCAGTTTCTAAAACAAGGTAACAATTCGTCGCCTACTACAAACAAGTTAAGCAACAAGAACGCTGTTGGCATGTTGATTCCAGAATGGACCAAAGATGGGGTAATGCTTACCTCTAGAAACAGACAAGTAACCCCCAAAAAGAGTCCACTTTCTTCTCTTTACAGCTGTAAATAGCTTAGTATCCCCCAAGACTTCGCCATGATTGTGTAAAGACACATTCTTTCTGTTGTTTGGGCAGAATCTATAACCTTTTCTGCTTAATTTTTGTTAAAGCCCTAAAAAAGGCATGAACCCATATCTTCTTTATGACTACAAATACCATATATGACATCCTTGAGATAGCATGCATAAAATAAAGATAACCCTTTTCTTGACTTATACGAAGTTAACTATCATGAATGCAAGAAAGATCATCTTGGTTGCACTTTCACTAGTGCTGGTGTTGAAGGTAGCTGAAAGTTTTGATTACCAGGAGGATGATTTAGCTTCAGAGGAGAGTCTGTGGAACTTGTACGAGCGATGGAGGAGCCACCACACAGTCTCTCGAAGCCTCACCGAAAAAAGCCGGCGTTTCAGTGTGTTCAAGGAGAACTTGAAGCACGTTCTTAAGGCCAACCAGAAGGATAAGCCTTACAAACTGAGACTCAATAAGTTTGCTGATATGACGAACCATGAGTTCATGCAACACTATGGAGGATCGAAGACTAGTCACCTCAGGATGCTTCATGGCCCTCGCCGGCAAATAGGGTTCTCGCGTGTGAACACTGATCTTCCACCTTCAGTTGATTGGAGGAAGAGAGGAGCAGTCACTGGCATCAAGGACCAAGGCAAATGCGGTAAGTCCCTAAGTCATTTAAGTTCAACGGTTTGTGACTAATCTACACTTTTCAACTCTTAGAAGATATGAGAATTTTGACCGAGTCCCATCTTATGTTACAGGTAGCTGTTGGGCATTTTCGAGTGTAGCAGCAGTGGAGGGTATTAACAAAATCAAAACTGGAGAGTTAGTCTCTCTATCTGAGCAGGAGCTAGTTGATTGCAACTCTGAAAACCATGGCTGTGATGGAGGATTGATGGAACAAGCATTCAAGTTTATTGAACGAAACGGTGGCTTAACAACAGAGAATAACTATCCTTACACTGCCAGAGATGGTTCCTGTGACTCGAACAAGGTTAGCTATAGTTAATACACCATTGAATAAATTTCTTTTATAATATATGCTCCCAATAACATTCGGACTTACAACCTCACTGCTAGCTACATATAAGACTCCAATACCTTTGAACCAAAGCTAATTGGCTAACGACATTAACACATGACTCGACATTCGCGTGTGTGAGCTTATGGACATGTAAAACTATATATATTTGTTGGTTTGCAGATGAATGCTCCTACGGTGACTATTGATGGGTATGAAATGGTACCCGAAAACGATGAGAATGCATTGATGAAAGCTGTTGCTAACCAACCTGTAGCAATTGCAATAGATGCTGGTGGCAAGGATCTGCAGTTCTACTCTGAGGCAAGTTTCTTTGCATTACAAGCCCTATATCTTAAACTTAAAAAATTTTTTATATAAAAAATTATACAAAGTACAATCAGCTTAAAAACGATTGATAGATTGATATATGTTGACTTAAGTCGTAAGAGAATATGCTCTTTTTTGTTATTTTGAGTTTTAATTTACGAATCTCATCATAAATAATTCTAATATATTGGACGAAGCCAAAAAAATGACTCTTACTGCATCAACCAAAAATAAAAATCTCAAAAACTGATCCTATTGAAATTGCAGGGAGTATTCACTGGACACTGCGGTACAGAGCTGAACCATGGGGTAACACTAGTGGGATATGGAACAACGTTAGATGGGACAAAGTATTGGATAGTGAAGAATTCATGGGGGACTGAATGGGGAGAAAATGGCTACATCAGGATGGAAAGAGGGATTGAAGCAGAAGAAGGATTATGTGGTATTACTTTGGAGGCATCCTATCCTGTCAAGATGAGCTCAAACAACAAGAAGGCACCCTCTAAATGCAAGGATGAACTCTAGTTTGATAAGTAGGCACACATATGGCAAAATAAAGGGGAAACATAATATATGGTTTATTAAACTACATTACATTTAGCTTTCTTTTCTATTAGTAAGTTGAAGTTGGATTTCTTTATGATGTTGGTTTGTCTTTAGCAAGATTAGTAGCTTAAATTATGAGAACATAAGAATCCTATGTATTGTATTTTGTGCAATTATTTGAATTATAAGAAAGACTTTAGTTTAACATATTCAAATAATATGGTCAATTTTTGCATAATAAATTAATAACAATTTATACTAGTGAGATTAGAATTATGATGTTCACTTTTAAATAATTTTATTTTACCATTAAATTAAAACATCGATAAAAAATATAAATATGAAAAATGTTAATGTAATTAAGATTTTATTTGTCTAATTTCAAATAATTAGTTGATTTCTATAAATTTTTAAATGTAATAAATCAACATAGAAAATATATTTTCAAAATCACTATAAAAAAACTTTAATATAACCAACCCCAAAAAAAAAAAAAAGACAACGAAAAGACATCTCATTTGCAGGCCAATGATCATTAAAAGCTCAAACCAAAAGCAGTTATTAAGTAACTTGGATTGTTATATTATGAAATCTTATCCATCCAGCAATATAGACCAGGTTCATCATACGTGCAATATAATAAAAAAAATGTGTGGCTTCTCTTTATCATATTTTTTTTTTATTTTGCGACACTTTTTTTATTTTTTATCTATTTTTTCTTTTTTTTCTAATAAATGAGATCTTTATCCTACAAAAATCAATTTAGATATATATAGTTAATAAATATTTATTTTATGTTATATATAATATATGAATATGAAATAAAAATTATACAAAATAATACAATAATAAGAAAAATATAATTATATTAAAATCTTCAATTAAAAATAAAAGAAGACATTAATTCATGATTAATTATAAAATATTTTATACTTAGTATATAAATGAACCTGCAGTTTATAAAAAATAAATATACAATTTATTAAAATCAATCTACAATTTATATCAAAATAGATCTACATTTTACAAAAAACAAACCTACAGTTTATAAAAAAATGAACTATATTTTACTTATAATAAATCTATAGTTTATACCAAATGAACATACAATTTATAAAAAATAAACATGTAGTTTACTGATAATGAATCTACAGTTTATGCCAAATGAATCTAAAATTTACCAAAAATAAATTTACAGTTTACTGATAATGAATCTTTAGTTTATATCAAAATAAACTTACAATTTACAATAAATAAATTTATATATTTAAACTAATCAACCTATACCATGTAACAAATGAATCACAACAAAATATAAAATTCATTTAATAATTTTAATAATATTAAACATAATTTACATTATAATATTTAATATAA
Source organism: Omphalea diandra (assembly GCA_949677035.1). Lineage (NCBI taxonomy): Eukaryota > Viridiplantae > Streptophyta > Magnoliopsida > Malpighiales > Euphorbiaceae > Omphalea > Omphalea diandra. The sequence continues at coordinate 51,509 of CATIWR010276805.1, forward strand.
TAATACATTAATATAAATTAATATAATTAATTAATTAATACAATAATATAATTGGTATATAATATTTATATATAATAATATAAATTATGTAATTATAATAATATAGTATAATCAAATAATATAAAATAATTATATATTAATATAATTATATATTGTATTTATATAATTATATATAATATATAAATTTATAATATATACAAACACACAAAAAATCTCATTTATAAGAAAAGAAAAAAGGAAAAAAAAAAGAAAGAAAATTGTCTAGAAGAGATGTCCATATGGCTATATTGAGGGACACACACGTCTTTTTTTATTTTTCCCACATGTCGTGGACTCTTGGTTGATACGAATAAGATTCGATCGATTTTTACTTGTATGCTAAAAAATAATTGCTCAAATCTATCAAATCAAATATTAGAGTTTTGATCTTCAAATCCCTAACTAAACGTTTAAATAATTTATTTCTAGCAACTTAAGTTATAAAAATTTAAAATTGCGTTAATTCAAACTCTAAATCAACCAAGCCAATTTAATATTAGAATTAACAAGTTTGTGAAATTATTAAGGTTTCACTCAATAATTTCACCAAATTCATTCAATAAGCGAATTTAATCTCACAAGTAAAATTGCTAACAAAAATAATATTGATTGAATGCATTCTTGGTTGAATATGGGAGGTTATTTATAACTTTACAATGCTTGATCCAAAACCTAATAGGATTTTGTTCACATTCCCTAACAGAATTCAAGTTTTCTTAATTCAAAAAGGAAAAGATAATCCTAAACTAAATCAGAAAACTAAAGAAATATTATAATTGGTCAACAAGATTGGACCAAGATATTTTTCTAACTAGAGAATAACTAATCCTAAATAGAAAAGAAAAAGAATTCAGCCTAATGAAAAAATGTTAATGGTAGTAGAAAAAATTGTCAACTGAGAATATTTTGCAATAATCTTTGATTTTGGGTCTTATTTTCTTGCTTACACTACTTTGATTTTTTTTTTTACAAGCCTTGGACTTTTGTTTTCATGTCTTAGCCAAATTGGATTGTGTTTTGGTCTTCTTCATATGTTGGGCTCCATTATATTAAGTGTTTCATTTGAAGAGTTTAAGCTTTCATCGTTTTTTAATTGGGCTTCACGCATCTTTTGCTCTTCTTAGGCTAATCCAAATGTAATTCATTGTTACATGAATGCTCCAATTGTCTCTTTAAACTTCTTTAGTCTTCACCTGTGATTGGGTTTTAAAGTTAAAATAAATCCTTAATCATATTGCCTTGGTTGTTTGCATCACCGATCCATTTTGTTATGTGAACAAAAGTTCATGATATAATTTATCAACCAACATAACTTAATAATAAATGATTTATGCCTTTAACAAAGGGTTCTTATATTATGATCTTAGACCACGTAGCATCATGGCCTCAAGTTCAAAACCAATGAATATACATGAGAACAATTATGAACATACAAAAGAATACAAACGAATATACAAAAGAATACTAATGAATATAGAAAAGAATATTAATGAACATACAAGAGAATAGTAATAAACATTAATGAACATGGAATATAAAATTAATGAATATACAAGAGAATTTCATTAGTATTATTTTATATATTCATTAGTAGTTTCTTGTATATTCATTATTATTTTCTTGTATGTTCATTAGTTTTGGACTATGGCACCATGATACTACATGATCTGGAATCTATGATATAATTTACCTCTAACAACAAATTACTTAAGCAGACATTATTGGGATAAAAACTTAAGATTTTTTTTATTAAAAATTAGTTTAATTATTTAAAAACTTACATACTTTATTGTGTTCCAAAATTATTTTAAATTTGAATCATTTCAAAATTATTTTAAATTTGATTCATTTCAAATTTATTTTATAATGAGATTAAATTTGAGTTCCTTTTTTTTATTAGATTTAGATCAAATTTTCATATCAAAACAAAATCTCATTTTTAATAATAATAATAATAATAATAATAATAATAGCCCAATAAATTTTGGTTTTCAATGATTGGATTATGACTAAAGATTAATTTTTACAATAAAAATATAAATAAATACTTTTTTTGGGTTAAAAAAAGAGAAATGGGATAAACATGAAAAACACAATAAGGTATAGTAAGATTTTTAAGGTGTAATTAGTAACTCACTAATCAACTGATAAAAATAATAATAATAATAAAAGGAAAAGTATGCTAATGAAAAAGAAAAGATTAATTACTATAAACCTTTTATGTTTGTCATATTTAATTATACTAAATCATCTTTACGTTTGTTATATTATATTAAAAAGCATTTAGATTAAAAATATCATTTTTTCTATTAGTCAAGAAAAATATGATCAAAGTGAATTTATATTTTATTGGATTAATGATTTTAAAATTTCTAATATTTATCATATTTTATTAAATTTTTTTATTTTTTAAAATATTATATTAAGTCATTTTTTATATTTACTGTATTATATTAAAAAAATTTATGATATTTATATTAATTTAATGAAATAATCTTTTAATGTAATATAATAAAATGTGAAAAATAATTTCATATAATATTAAAAAATATCAGACGGTAAAGGAGCAAACATTGAGAGGTGGAGAGTACTTGCGTAAAAATAAATTACAAAGCCCAAAAGAAGACAAGCAGCCGTACAAGTGGTTTTTCCAAAGTCGTTTCTCATGTAAAGCATGTAAGCAAAGGTGTTATTGGGGGTTTCAATCAAAAGAATTAATTATAATTATCATCATTAATATAATCTGATGGGTCCAAGTGGCCAACCTGTGGCCTTGATCACCTCAAAAATACAACAACTGCAAGCATGCCCCACCCTCTTTGACCGCCGGTTTTTCCTTGTTCCTGCTCACGCCTACCGCTAATCGACTTCTCTGCTAATTAATTGCTACAAGATAAAATAATCTGTCCATTTTTAATTTAATAATATTCAAATTATCTTTAATGTGTGAAAGTATAAATTTAAACTTAATTAAAAACAATTTTAAAAAATAATTACTAGATAAATCATTATATTAAAATTTTAAATTATATATAATTTATTAATTATTTAAAATAACCTTAGCTATTGATTAAAATAAATTAAATAGTATGCAAAAACTATACTGTACAAGTAATTAAAAAAATAAAAATTTTGAATTTTAGATTCTCTGTGTCTACTATTACTTTTTGTTTGGAAAAAGGTAAAATAAAAAAAAATAAAAAATAAAGATGAAAATTAAGAGAATGTTACAATTTTTCATTATTTGAAAATGAAAGCAAAATAAAAATGGAAATAAAATAATTTTTATATTATTCTCTTTATTTTCTCTTCAAAATAGAGAGAAAATATGATGATTGAATGAAATTATAATGAATTTACTATTTTACTCTTAATATTTCAATTGAAAGAAAAAAAATAAATGTATTTTTTTCTTCTTTTTTCTTTATTTAAACATGTGAAACAAATAGATAAAGAGAAAAAAATTATTTCTCATTTTTTATTTAAATATAAAAAAATAAATGAAGAAAAATAAATTTTATTTTTTTTTATTTTTTTTCCTTTAAATAATTTATCAAACATAAGATTAGAGTTATGGAAAAAAAAAAATATATTCTGTATTATCCGTTCGTCGACGGTGCTTTTTCGGCATTTGAGCCTGCCACAAATCAAAATAGAATAACGCAGGGAGAGTTGAGAGTTTTGTCTCTTCCATGGGAATTGATCAAAAAAGCCGCATGAAACCGAAACACAGTAAGCCCGTTAACACAGCAAATTGACAGCAACAATACGAGGTTGAGATAGGATGAATTCGTGATCATTTAATGGCACCACTATTATTTTTTGGATTACCTGAATCGAATCGAAAAATTAAATTGATATTATTATTAAATTAAAAATAATTAAAATAATTTTTAAAAATTGAATTAAAATTGGGTCGAAAAAATTTTATAAGTAAAAAATTGATCATTTGAATAATAGAACTGAAAACTGAACCGGAACTTACTTAAATTGAATCAAATCAAAAAATTAATATATATATATATATAACTTAAAATATAGACATTAAATATTATATGGATGATATATTTATTTAAATAATATATATTATGTATTATCAAATTATGTAATTATATTATGTATAATATTAATATTTATTATAATACTATTACATTATGAGTAAATTATGTATTATAAATATATAATATACTATATAATTATAGTTATAATCAAATATACAATATATAATATAATTACATATATATAATATATAGTTCACTATATATCATATCATATATTAATGTATTAATCAATTTAATTTTTATGAGATAAAATAATAATATCAAATTTTTATGAGAGAGATTTGAATTCATTTGAGTATGAAAATTTTATTTTTTTAATTTAGAAATAAGATCAAATTGAATTAAACCTAACATGATCAATTAGAATTGAATAATCTAACTGAATTTGACCGTTTTTCGGTCAATTCAATCCTGTCCTTTATGTTTTGGTTTTGGTTTTGACCATTTAATTTTTAAAATATCAATTTGGTTTGATTTTGGTGTTTTCTAAAATACTGAACTAAATTGAACCGAACCATTTTTAGTCCTACTGGCAACTACCTCCCAAATCTCTTTCTCTGCAGATGATAGCTGCGAAATCACATGCATGGGAGATCCATAAAAAAGTTTGTCGATGGTGATCCATGGAGGAAAATAGTAATGTTTTTGTCACTTATTATAGTCTCGTGTGGAGGAGAAATTGTTAATAATTGCACGCAAACTATTCTGTAAGAAATTGATCACTGATGAATGTTTTTTATATATGGCAATAGTTGAGAATATATTTTATAAAAATGAGATGTGAAGCATCTTTTTTTCAATTTATATATTTGTCGAGGTTAAACTTTCTTCTAAATAAGATACTAGGAATCATTAAACTCAAGTTTTTTTGTTTTTTGAACAAATTCTTAAACTCAAGTTTAAAAATTATGTATTAATTGTATTATTAGAGAATTTTTTTTATTAACAATTATAACAATTATAATGGAGAAGGAGAATTTGAGCCCAAGACTTGAAGGTCTTAAGGGCAAGTATATTATCATTAAGCTAACCCTAGGTGTGTGCAATATTAGAGAAGTTAGTAGAAGAAGGAACCAGATTTAAGATCCATTATAAATCAGACGCCATTTTGTAACTAATTAAGGATAAATTCAAAATAATAATCTATTCAATTTATTTTCGAATTGCCCCAATTTCAAAAAAAAAAATCATCATTTAAATTTTATTCAAACATATAAATTTTATTATAAAGCTATTTATATATATTTTCTATTATTATTAAATTGAATTCTAAAACAAATTTTGTTCTAAATGAGGTATTAACTAAAAAAACAAAAAAAGGAGAAATGGTCCATTCAAAATTAGCAATCGTTTCAAAATTAGATCAATAATTAAATCAACCGGTTGACTAATTCTCAGTTTAAGTCATTAAATTAATCTAACCAATATGATTTGATAGAGTTTTTTCTTAAATTATAATATACATAATTTTGAATTTAAAAAATTAATATAAATAAAAAATATATTTTAAATATTTAAATTTTGAGTAAAATAATATCATCTTCAAAAATTTTAAATTTTTCATAAGATGAAATACTTTTGAACTAAATAAATTTTCTTTGATTTTCAGTTTTAATTATTTTTTAAATTTTAATCGATTTCTAATGAATTAATTTTGTAACTTTTTAATTAAATTAAATTATTAATT
>CATIWR010276814.1:0-42911 GCA_949677035.1 Omphalea diandra
TTGCGGTCGCGATTTTCATGTTACTTTGGAATTCATCAACTTCTTCATTTCTTCTTGAGAGATTGATTCAATTATGCAACAACAACACTTATTTGAAATGTTAGTGATGATCAATTTACTTTGTCAAGATCAAAAGAGGTTCTAAACCTAAGATTGATTATCCTAGTTCAACTGCTTTGTTTCTCTTTCTTTAACAATTTCTTTTGTGTTATATGGAATAAATTCATTGATTTCATCATCGGGCTTTGCATCCAAAGGCCCAAAATTTAATGCTCACACTTTTGAGTTTGATACTTGCTTTAAAACAACTTATAAGAGGAGGATGAAAACCTTTTTATGATGTACAAGGTTGATTAGCTCGACACATGCTTTTCAGTGGATATATGGGCGTAGACCTTTTTGCAATGTACGAGATTACCATGCTCGATGCATGCTTTTCAATGAAGATATGGGTGAAGACCCTTTCTTGATATACAAGGCTAATTACCTCAATACATGTTTTTCAATAGAGATATAGGTGAAGACCCATGCGCAATGTACGAGGCTAAATCAACTTAATACATGCTTTTAATAGATGATCCATAGAAAGGAAGGTAAAGACCCCTTTTTGCGACGAACAAAGTTAATTAGCTTGGCACATGCTTTCACAAAGTAACTCATTCAAAATTTAAGCCTATTTAAGGTGAATAAATGCAAAGAGAACCATGTATTTTAAAAGAAGAATAAAATAGCAAAATTATAACAGAAATCCATGACCTTCCAAAGCTGATAATGATATAAAGAAATCTATGCCTTTTAACATTGAAAATAGTTTAGACAAATGTATACCTTTTTAATGCTAATAATGACATGAGAAATCCATATCTCTTTAAGGTAATAATGTCATATATTGTCAAGATAAACAATGATAAGAGAAATTCATATTTCATTGAGGTAAATAGCAAAATAAAAAAATTTCAAGAGAAATTCATATTCTTTCAAGACTGATAATGATATACAAAATTTGTGCCTCTTCAAAACAAATAATAATATGAGAAGTTCATGCCTTTTCAAAGTTGATGATGATATAAGAAATTCATACCTCTTGAAGACAAATAATAATATGAGAAGATCATGCTTTTTTCAACATAAATAATAATAGCATGAGAAATTCAATGCATATTCAAGGCTATAAAGACTGAGATATCTCAAGAATAAAATTTAGAAATTTGGTGGTAATTCTGAATCCTACCAATAGTATAGAGAAACTCAAAGTGAATGAGAATATAGATTTTCAAGTCAATTTATGACTAACAATGCGTAAACCATTTAAAATTAGTCAAGATATAAAGAAACTCAGACTTATTGATTAAAAGCCAATGATATATTGAAATTACAAACTGATATAATAATAACGGTTAAATTGAGGTATATAAAAAGCTCAAGCTATCTCAAAGCTGAATATGATAGAAAATCCATATAAGATATGACCAAATATTTTATATGATAATTTGTCTAAATTGTTTTTCTTATTGTCAAGTATCATAGCAATATGCCAACTGCGTATGCTAACTAACTGCATGTCATAATAATCTTAATTGAGATAATATGCCAACTGCATATCATAAATAATTACAATATATTACTATAGAGATAACACTTTCACTTTTTGGCTATTAAGAAATAAATAATTATCTTGATGTGATGTTAAAGTTATAACTTGCATATAATATATGCATATTAAACTTTTATCGAAAAGTATACTTATGTTAAAAATAAATATTGTAATCACAATATATAACAAAGTTAAATATAGAAGACTTATCAGTTAAGTTATAATATAATATTTGAGCATCTCCTTATAATGAATTAAATCTCATTGAGAATATAATAGAGTTAATAAGTCTTATTAACAAAACTTATTTTCACTCTTTTTGATTTTTTGATTTGCATAATAAATTCAAGGTTATCAATAATAAATAACTATAACTTATTCCAAGACTGATAAGGAGTTTTATGCTTTCTCAAAAGTCAAAATATAGATATCATATTAATATAAAGCCAATAATATATAGAGAAATCATGTCAAACATAATAGAATCAATATGCTTCATTGAGCTAAATAAAGTGTAGAAATACATTAATATTGAACCATATGAAGTGATAATATGTAGAAATCTCAAAATTAATAATATGCAGAAATCAAAGACACTTTAGTGGTAAATCAAGATATATGAAAATTTTGATATATTCAAAGCTGACGAACATGTCACTAAAATAAGAGCCTCATCTGATATAAATTAAACATCCCATATAATAGTATGTTACAAATTTTATAATTTTTCAATCACCTATGTAGCTTGAGATAAATGTACTATTATAGAGTTTACGCTATCACTCATTAGTATAATAAATAAGGATGCATCTTTAAGCATTATTGAATAGTATGTAATATATTGTGTTTAGATCTAAAAGCATATATAAAGACATTCTATAATAATTATATAATAATGTTAAGGAAAAGAGTTGACATATTATCAACATATGTCATAGACTAATGTAGTCATGTAGAGAATGACATGTAAAATAATTTAACTATGCATCTTATGGCACATAAATAACAAATAAATAAATTTATGAGAGATGTATATATAGTTTTCTATAAAGAAATAAGATATATTTTTCTCCCTCTTAGTTGATTAGTATGTAATATGATATGAAGGTCGCGTGTTCAGTCCACGCTCACCATACCAATGATGTTTCACATGGTAGCGAGCTAGGTAGTTCAAATGAGTCTTATTGGATATGAATGAATGGTTTAAGTATTTCTGATTTGGACTTTGTAAGACAAATGAAGGTGAGAGAGGAATCTAGCCTAGCGTCGGACGTCCACTCTAATGGCTAAGTCAGTAAACTCTAATTGAGAGAAAAAGTGAGAATAAGGTTGAGTATATAGAATGAAACACCTGATGGTGACCGTTTATGTAGTGGTTGGAGTGGTCTTATGTTCATATTAGATTAGGACTTTGATTCCTTCCTAATAAAGAGTGTCCTTTCCTAATAGGAATTAACTTCCTAATAAAAATTATCCTTTCCTTATTAGAATAAGTTTCTTGATGAGGATTATCCTTTCCTAATGAAAAAATAGATGGGCTCAAGAACCATGCATATGGGCCAAGCCAATACCGACCTTTTAGATGAGAGCTTAATCTTAAACCTAGCTATGCTTACAACAGGCTGAATGTAATATTGAATCGAGTCTTTCATAGGAGTGGGTCTAGCCTATTTTAATGAGTGTAGCATCAGATTTGTGACTTCCCATTTACTAATCATTCCTAAAGTAAGTGCATTAACTCATTCATAAGACATATAATGCTAAAATGATACAACATCATTAAAATTCTATTATGTCATCCATTGTCAGTAAAGGACCTTTCTTCAGTTATTTTGAACACTTTGTATCTATATCAAAACATAACAATTATTTACAACAAAATATACATGGCTAAACAAACCAAAATACTAATAGACTGCATACTGACCCAACCTCTATCATACTACTAGATAGTAACTTCAAAATGCAGATTAGATGTAATCTTTAGTCTACTATTCTTAAAAAAAAATTAATACAAAGGAGTGAGCTTGTTCTTATTAATTGGAAGCTCAATTTTTCTCTTTTAGTCCCTTTTCTTCACTCCTTCATCACCTTTATTGATTTACTAATCCCCACATACTCCTTAAACTTTTAATAAGTTCCAAAACACCATTATTTAAAATATTATAACACGTACATAATATATGACAATTTGTCGTGCCACTTTGCAAATATCATATTCACATTCAAATGCAATAATGTAAGTGTTATTATCATGCTTATGTCATGTGATGCAAATATTCAAATATAACATAATTAAAATGCATATGATTTGGGTTGAGAATGTTACAATTCTCCCCCTTTTATGGAAATTTTATCCTTAAAATTTTACTTACTAAAACGTTAGAATAGATAGGGATATTGTCATCCTATATGTTCATCTACTTCCCAAATCGCCTCCTTAGGTGAGTGATGGCTCCATCTCACTTTAACCATGGGTATCACTTGATTCCTTAACTGTTTTAGTTGTTGATCAAGAATTTCAGCTAGTTCTTCATGATAAGCCATATCATCAAGCAATTTAATCTATGGCTCTGATAATATATAGTTAGGATCATACCGATACCTTTGAAGCATAAAAAGATGCAACACATCATATATTTGAGATAATTTTGATAGTAATAACAATTGATATGCCAAAGGCCCAATTCTCTTTATAATCTCATATGGCCCAATGTACCTTGGACTCAACTTTCCCTATTTGTCGAACATAATAATGCCTTTCTACGATGAAACCCTTAAAAATATTTGTCTCGAACTTGATATTCCATTTCTCATCTATGTCTATCAACATACCCTTTTTGCCTTTCTTGAGTAGCTCACAAACATCTTATGACTACTTGGATTTTGGCCACTGTATCTTATACCATCTCAAGACCCTATAACTGTCTCATCCTTTTAGCATCCCAACAAATTAGACTTTTGCATTTCCTACCATATAAAGCTTCATATGGTGCCATACTAATACTAGAGTGATAGTTATTATTATATGAAAACTTTATTAATGGTAAATGATCATCTTAATTGCCTTTGAATTCTAACACATCATATCCTTTTATGTCTAAATAGTCCTATTTGATTGACCATAAGTTAGTGGGTGAAAAGTAGTGCTAAAATTCAAATGAGTACCCAAGGCTGTTTGTAAGTTGTTCCAAAAAAAGAGAAGTGAATCGAGAATCTCTATATGACATATTAGAAATAGGAATGTCGTGTAATCTCACAATCTTAACAACATATATTTTAGCCAGTCTATGAGTGAATATGTTTGTCATATATGCAAGAAGTATGTAGATTTTGTGAGTCTATCTACAATAACCCAAACACTATTATGCCTTTTTTGTGTCTGAGACAAGTGGATAACAAAATCCATTAAAATTTTCTCCTATTTCCATACAGGAATAGATAAAGGATGCAACTTACTTAGCGGTGCTTGATGTTCTTCCTTGATCTGTTGGTAAGTTAAACATCTTGATACAAACTTAGCTATATCTTTCTTCATTGTTGACAACCAAAATGTGATCACAGGTTTCTATACATTTTTATACTTCTAGGGTGCATAACATATGGTGCATTGTATGCCTCCTGCATAATCTTTGATCTCAAATGATCAACATCTAGTACACATACTCGAATATCCATCACTATCATCTCATCATCTTTAATAAAAAAAAATAGTCTTCTTACCTTCATCTATCTTTAATAGCATTTTTTGCAAATATGGATCCTTCCTCTGAACTTTTCCAATTTTATCATTTATCACAAGATTTAACTAAAATGTAGCCATTAAAGTTGTCACATTCTCAATCTCAAATTTTACATTTAAAGCATTAAGATTAACTAAGGTTGTCAAATTATAACCAACCATACCAACAATAACATCTAAGGCTTTTCAACTTAAAGCATCAACAGCAACATTAGCCTTACCCATATGATAAACAATAGTGCAATCATAGTCCTTTAACAATTCTATCTATCTTCCCTGCCTTAGGTTTTATTCTCTTTATGTTGGAATATGTTTCAAGCTTTTATGATATGTCAGATCTGAAATGTCTCTCCATACTAATAATGCCTCCAAATTTTGAAGGCGTGGAAAATGGTTGCCAACTCCAAGTTATGTGCAGGATAATTCAACTTATGAGGCCTTAGTTGTCAAAAACCATAAGTTATCGCCTTTCCATGCTACATCAATACATAGCCTAACCCTCATCCTGATGCATCAGTGTACACCACAAATCCACCATTTATTGATAGTAATGTCAAAATGGGTGTTGTGGTTGATCTCTTCTTCAGTTCCTCAAAACTTTGCTGACATTGATCATCCCATTTAAATTGTCCATAATAACTAACCAACCTAAGAAAACTATGCACCTCTAATATATTTTGGGGTAGATCCCACTATAAAATGGATTTCACCTTAGCCAAATCAGGTTGAACACCATTTCTAAACACAATATGCCCTAAAAATGCCATTTGTTCCATCCAAAAGTTGCATTTTGTTTAATTTGGCATATAACTATTTTTCCTTTAAGGCATGCAATACAATTCTCATATGTTCTTATGCTCCTTATGATTTTGTGAGTATATGAGACTGTCATCAATAAACACAATCACAAACTAATTAAGATATTACTAGAAGGTATGATTCATTAATGCCATAAGGTTGTTGGTGAATTAGGTAACCCACAAGACATAACAAGGAACTCATAGTGACCATACCTAGTACAAAAACTAGATTTTGGAATGTTTGGCTCGGCAACCCTCAACTGCTAATACCCATATCTAAAATCAATTTTTAAAAATATCATTTGCACCTCGAAGTTGATCAACCAAATAATCAATTCTCCGTAAGGGATATTTATTCTTGACTACTACTCGATTCAGTTGCCTATAATCAATACACAATTACATGCTTCCATCCATTTTCTTCACAAATAACACTAGTGCCCTCTAAGGAGATGTACCAGGTTGAATGAAACCTTTTTGCAATAACTCTTCTAATTATTTCTTTAATTCTTGCAGTACCACTGTTGCCATTTGACATGGTGCAATAAAAATAGGTGCCACTCCTAGCAAGGTCTCAATATTAAAATCAACTTCTCTATGCGGTGGCAAACCTAGAAAGCCATCAAGAAATACTTCTAAAAACTCTCTCATTATAGGAATATTTGCCAAACCCAAACTAGAAGCATCGGTGTCCATCGCACTTACTAGAAATGCATCACAACCTTCTTTGCTTTGTTGAAAAGCCTAAATAGTCGAGATTAAATAAGTTAGAACAGTTTTGTGCTCCCAACAAATATACTCTTAGTTATCCAAACGATCTGATCATCAATTCTTTAGTATGACAATCTAAAACTGCATGATATTTTACTAACTAGTCTATTCCTAAAACAACATCAACTTCCTCAAAGTTCATCAATTTCAAATCAATAGACAATACACTGGACAAGTTCTACATAATTTGTTTACAATCACACTAGCTCCAATAGACATCAAAACACCTAAATCATATCCCAAGGATTTAACTACAGCCTACACCTGTGATGCAAATTGTAAAGGCATAAACGAATGCATAGATCTTGGGTCGATCAAAACATAAACATCTAAATCACAAATAGAAATTGTACCAGAAACAACTTCAAGAGCTTTTGGAGCCTCTTGATGAGTGATAACATAAACTCTAGCACGTGATTGAGTATGAGTTGCAAGTCCACTACTAAAAACTGAAATTGTTCCACCATGTCTTCCTCTTCCTCTACCTTACCCTCTGCATCTGCTTGTGTCATGAACATTCTCCTTAATATTACTCTACCTAACTACTTGAGATTCCCTCTAGCTAATCTCAACTCATATGGCCTGATTGTCTACAAGGATAACAAGTAAGTCATTTAGGTCCCCAACACTCTACAAAATGAGTTCTTGCACAATTAATACAAATTAGGGCTACACTTCTACCTATTATGCCCACTGGTCCTCTCCTACCCTCTGAGCCTTCAAAACTACCACAACCACCTCTACCCAATGCCATTGATACTAATCTACCAAGCTAACTCTTTCCTCTACCTTTTTGATTACCAACAACTCCTTGAAATCTTGATCCCCTAGATGATGTGAAACCACTTCTTTTTATTACTCTATTTAGTTCTCCACTCCACCCTGCATAACTTCTCTTCCTTTTTACCTCAATTGCATTTTTCTCTTAGATTACCTCCTTAGCTTAAATAGTTATTGCTAATAATGTCGTATAATTGGCTAGTTGACTGCTAATCAATCTCAATTTCTAACCTCAGTTTGCTCTCAAATTTTCAACACTTCAATTCCTCTATAGCTACATACTCTGGGGCATATCTTGAGAGTTTAACAAATTATACCTCGTAATCCATCATTGTCATATCATTTTGCTTCAATTGAAAAAACTCCATCGTCTTCTTATCTAAGTATACTGCTGGGGTGTATTTGTTTGCAAACTTCCTTAGAAAACCACCCCATGTCAAAGTCATCGATTGAGCAGTACTACTTGAAATAGTCTCCTACCAATTTAAGGCATTCTTTTGAAGTAAAGATATTGAAAGCATCTCTCATAACTCAGTAGTAGGAATTGTGTATGCCCCATCAAGATTTCATAGCGCAACTAAACCTTTGGATAATGAAGGATTTGATGGCATAATTGGAGCAACGTAAGAAGTTGTAGCAGGGGTTTGAAGTAAGAGATGTAGGAGTTATAGGAGATGGAGTTGAAGATGTTGGTGGTAGAGTAATAGAGGACAAAGCTAGTGTAAAAGAAGTAGAGACAAATTGGAGGAATCGATGGTCTATGATCGACCTTGACTTGATGTACCTGAATCTTTAAGTATCTATCATGCCATCTAAATTTACATATAAAATTATATATCTAATAACATTTTTACTAAACAAGAGTACAATTCATAAAAGTGTACATTTAACAATATAATTAAAATGAAAATTTTAAAGTAGTCAATCATCATCATTTATATTATCATCAGAAATTATATTATTTGATGATTCAGATTTTGATTGTAACTCCATTTCATCATCCAACGAAATATCATCATTTTCATCAGTTAAATTGATGAATGACTTAACAGGCTCGTTTAAACTTCCTAGTGGATCATCCTGAGTAATTTCAATGATAGGCAAATTATTAACATCCTCTTAGAAAGTAGCTTGAGTCGATGTTTTAATTACAAATTCATCCCTTATTTCAACAAATGAACTAGTTTTAATTTTGCATACTGTCCACCAATTAGTTTTATTCCATCATAAACTAAGATGAGGAATATAACACATTTGACAAGCTTGAATCACTAATATAAATGGCACATATTTATTAAATTTGTGCTTGTGGTTGATTTCGATATGATTATTGTTTTGTGCATTTTCATTCCCACATTAGGCATTGGATTAAACCACTCACATTTAAATAAAACAGTTATTTTCATCACAAGTGCAAGATACTCCAACTGCAAAACCTTAATCAATTGATCGTAATAGTCATGCATTTTCACTATAGTTAGAACCTTTAATACTTACTCCACTATTGATTGATTATCTATTGGAACCATATTTTTTAGTGTGAAATTTATACCAATTGACAATGCAAATGGGGTACATAGCCGCATTTTATAATGAACCCTTGATAAGATCAATAATAAACTAATTTGTCATTTCTTTTATTGGATCATTTGCCTATAAGATATAAAACAAATAATTAACTACTTTACTAATAAAGTAATTAGTGTTAGAATTTACAATTTTATTATTATGCATCGTATACTCACATATGACTCAAACCAAAATTGAAAATTTGTCTCTAACTTTTTATCAACCTCATTAGTGGAAATGTTGAGAAATGTTTGTTTCAACATGTCAATGTATAAGCTTTATGAAAATTTCAAGACTTAATATTAGTATATCATCAATTTAAAATATAAAAAAATGAAAAGCCAAATTAGTATTATCGCTTACTCTACATATTTTGTTACTTCACAACAATTGAGAAAATATATGTTTGATATGCGTGTTATTCTTTATCGGTCAACATTCTAAATTTAGGTCTCCTAAATCGTCTACTTAGATGAGTGAATATTGATAAATTTCTAGGTATATTAATTATTTCAATGTTTCAACCATTATCATTTCAAGGTATTCTTGTGTGCTTTGTATACATATGTGGTTCAAAAATATAAGAGCAAAATGATGAGACTTTTTGAACTAGGTATGCATCGCAAATAAAACTTTCAACTCTTGCTTTATTCTTGAAATTATTCTTTAAATATCAAAGAAATCTACAATACAAATATGTGACTAAAGTATGTATGGATGGATAAAATAATGTCATTAAAATTGAAATTTATAATGGATAAAATGAAATGAAATGTACCTCTCAAAAGGATACATCCATCGGTGCTACACAAAGCTTGCTTGTTTCACTTCATATGCCAAATATAGTGTTAGATTTTCCATTAAATAAAAAAAAAAACTTGGGGGAAAAATCCATTCTAATTTGCATAAAATAAAATGAATGTTGAATTTCAAATGTGTCATGGCTTCCTCCCTACATATGGTCTTATCAACCCATATTGGATACATTCCTGTCTAAAATCAAATATCCTTTAGCCATTCACAAGAATTATTTATTTTGCTTACCTTGGTATACTTTGCTTTAGGATATTTTCCTCTTGCATTATCTTGATGTAACTCTGAATGGTGATAAAATAACTTCAAGTCTTCTCTTGATTTGGTAATATCTTTAGATTTTCCTTCTATGTTCATTACCATATTAAAAACCTTCTTAAACATATTCTTCTTAATGTGCATGACATCCAAACTATATACTTCATTTCTTCCCCCTACATCTTATTTGTTCTGATATTTGAGCATTAACCTTTTTGGACCCAACTTGATACAAGCAAGGGTGATTGAACACCTTAGATCATATGATTGAGAATGGATCGTTTCAAGAATCAAGTTTAAGAAACCTTAAACCCTAATTAGACCTATAGAAAACATGTTTCTAGCAACTTAAATTATAAAGATTTAAAGGTTGTAACTCAAGACCTAGATTAGCCAAGGCTAATTTTAAGCCTAGAATTAATAGTTTTGCAAAGTTATTAAGAATCCACCCAATAATCTCATCAAGTTCTTTCAAGAACTCAAGAAAAGAATAAAATCTCACAAAAAACTTTTTAATTATCAAAAAACTCAATACAAATTTGTTTTGGGGGCCTTTTATAGTCTTATAAGGCTAAAACTAACACAAATCCTAATAGAAGATGGAAAAGAATTTTCCTAAGATATTCTTAAACAAAATAAGACTTATATTCCTTCCTAAATACTAGTTTCTTCCTAAAACTAACTAATTATTCTTTTTCTAATGAAATAAGGACAATATTAAAGTCTTATGATTGATTAATAAGGAATTCAATATTATAAAAATTGGATAACAAAAATCACTCAAAGTCGCACGATCATGTCACCATATTCTGTCAAAGGATCATGAAGATGCACAGTCATAGGCATGGTCATGCCGTAATTTTCTACCACAAATGGGTGTTAGCCCTCAATGATGCATGGCTATGCGCATAATCGTGCTTCAACTTTCTGTTTCTCTTTCTTTCCTCCGTGAATTAAGGCTCCATTTACCAAGCTAAACACTCTTTTTGAACAAACTCCATACTTCCATCCTTTTGCACTTGGTTTGCACACAATCCATTAGGTCTATTGGGTTCGTTTGCATCATTCCCTCCTTCTTTGGAAAGATTTATCCTCGAATCTTGGCCTATAAGAAAACAAAAATCTAAATATAAGTGTAATACCTAACAAAAAATTCTAAGTGAAACTTACCTTGCAATGAATAATTCTTTCCACTCGGATTAAAGACTATTTAAATAAAATCTAAAACAAGCTTAGTGTAAGGTAAAGAAAGATTAAAATAATGACAAATGAAATCCAAGAAATAAAAAAAACCTGTAAAACATACTTTATCTAGTATGAAGAAGTATTAAAGCATCAAATTTCTTTTTAATAGAAACACAAAAAAAGAAAATCTAGGGTTTAGAAAATAACTTAAAACCAAGAATTAAAATTTGAAAAAGAATTAGAAATAAAAGGAATAAAAGAATCTTTGAAATCAAAAGAAAATTTTCTACCTAAACAATGCCTAAAGAAAAAGGAATCATTGAACAATGGTTTGGAAACATCAAAACAAGAAAGAAAATGTTAAAAGAGAAAAGCTTAAAGAATAAGAACTAGGGTCTTTTACAAAGAACACACTTTTAGGATGAAAAAAAGACAAGTTAAAACAAAATTTAAAAGGAAAGAAATGTCTAAAACAAAAAGAACTCTTTGAAACACAAAAAATGAAGAAAAACATTTAATATTAGAAGAGAAAAAACTAAAAAACATTTAAACATGAAACAAAAGAAGATTCACATTGAAAATAAGATAAATTATATCTAAAACATGAAAAATGATTTGAAAAAGAAAAAGAAATGCATAAAGAAGAAAGAAAATGTTTTAAGCTAAAAGAATTGTAAAAACATAAATTAAAAGAAAATGGCAAACTAGAAACACAAAAATAATTATTAAAACAAAAACAACTACATCTAAAACAAACACAAACATCTAAACAAGGATTGCAAAAATCCCTTTAACACAAATTTATGACTCACTCTTAAATTTAGCATCATTATCAAAAATAATAAAAGTTAGGTCATCTTGCTTGCTAGGCACCTCCATTGAAAACTATTCTTCAAAACCTTGCAAAAAAGACACAAAAACACTATGCAAAAGATTATAATACATTCTTTTGAATGAAAACATGGTTGTGGCCTTAGAATAATTGATTTCAACCTTACCACTCTCTTTTATCATAAGGGCTTTCTTTTACACACCCTCTCCTTTTGAATGCATTTCTCTTTTTTTATGTGCATCCACTCTAAGTTCTCCTTTTACCACTCTTTCCTCATACCTCTCTTAGGTTTTCTCACAACTCTCTTTTGTGATGTAATTATTTCTTTTTCTCTCTTGTGTGCGCCTTATCTCTCTTAAAACTTTTTGATCCTCATAAATTTGTTAAGGAGAAAAAGGATTGAGTACAATATTTTTTCCATGAAAATCAAACTCACAAGCGTTAGCAAGCCCATCATGCTTAGCCTTCACATCATATTGCTATAGCCTCCCTAATACTAAATGACTAGCTTGCATTGGTACCACATCATAAAGAACATCATCATGATACTTGCCCATTGAAAAGAAAACTCTAACTTGCTTGGTAACCTTCACTTCACTATTATCATTTAGCCATTGCAAGTTATAATGCTTAGGATGTTTAAGAGTAGGTAAGTTTAATTTCTCCGCAATTTCTCCGCCATATAAGTACTAGCAATATTAGTACATGAACCACCATCAATAATTAAAAATCATACTTTGCCTTGGAACTTAAACCTTGTTTTGGACCATACACCTTGTTTGGAAGATGTTTTCTCTTTGCTCATCATTTTCTTTGATTAGGGCATTTAACGAACATCATGCAAACATTAGTTCTTTATTATCCAAAAAACATCAAGCTCATTTTCATCACTAGAATTGGCAAGTGGGGGCATTTTCGAATCTATTTCCACCTCGCCATCATTATCTTTACATTCAACATTCCCATTTATAATAACCATGGTCTTTTTATTTGGACAATCTTTAGCTACATGTTTATGCCTTCTACATTTAAAACATTCAACTAAATCAACTTTGGGCTTAGATGATCCGATTTTAGGCTCATTTTTGGGCTTCCTCCATTTTTGCCTCCTTAGGTGTATTCGACTTTAGACATTGGATTAGGCCTTTCTACCTCTTTCAATTTGTTAGTCCAATTAGAAGAAGGAAAATTAGATTTGAAAGATTTACCTTTAAGTTGTTTCTTCACTACTAAGGCCATATGATAAGCTTCCTCCAAATCTACATGATGTTAAAGCTCAATTTTATCCACAATTTCCTTATTAAGCCCACTAAGAAATCGAACTACCTTTTATTCCTTATCCTCATCAAGATTGGCACAAATTAGAGCAATCTCTCCATCTTTTGATAATAATCCTCCATACTCCTAGATCCTTGCATAAGTCTTTGCAAATGGGTTAGTAATTCTTGATGATAATAAGAAGGAACGATTCTCTTTTTCATCAACCTTTTCATTTCATGCCATGTACAAGTAGGATCTTCATCATTCCTACATCTATTAAGCCTTAATGATCCTATAGTACACAACTATAATCAAAAAATTCTACAGCAGTAAGTTATACTTTCTTATCCTCACTGTAGTTATGACATTTAAAAAATAAAATCCACCTTCTTTTCCTAAGATAAATAAACTTTAGGATCATTTTTGTCATGAAAAGTAAGTATTTTCATCTTTATACTACCCAAATTGCCATCTTATTTGCCATGCTATAGGAAGTTAGAATCCATAGAATCACCATCATCCTTTTGAATCAATATACCATGCCTAGGTTGCATAAAGTTTGATTTGGTGGGGTTTAAGGTGTTGGTTTGTTGGCTAGCTCTTATTTGCTCCACTTTGCCCATTAATTGCTCCATTATAAAAAAGCTTTCATTCAGGATCACTACTAGGATCTATCATGATTAGTAAAAACAAAAGAAAACCTCACAAATCACTCCTTCACGTATTTACACTCAAAACATGCCACTTCTCTCATGTTTCACATAAAGTTTTTTCCCTCTTATGATCCACACACTCTTGCCTTTTTCCTCTTAAGTTTATTTCTTTAAGTTCTTTAGAAACTAAAGTTATAATTGTCAAATAAATTCTTAAGTACTTATCAAACAACTAATTTAAGACTTATAATGACTTTAGATAACTAAGATCATAAATTAAAGGAAAGAAATAAGTTTAGCAAAATTTAAAGGTCAATTCGCAATTTTGAAGAAGCAAGAAGAAATTAAAATTTGGAAAAGTTTGAACCAAAGATTTTGAAGTTTAAAGCTGAATTCAAACTATCACAAAGCCCAATTTGAGTTCTTTCACAATATCTCAACACAAACTTTGATTTAGCTTTTCTTTCTTTTCTTTTTCTTTTGCTTTTTCTTTCTTTTCTTTTCTTTTCTTTTTTATGTCTACCCTTTTATTTTTAATTTTTGGAATTTGATTATGTAAAAATGAATTAGAATTGATATGAATGATTAAATAACACCTAATTATGATGAAACAAATAGAATTAAAACAAAAGAATGAATGAAAACCAAATAGAACATAATGATGATGAATAGGCCAATTTTAAGAAGAGAAGAAGAACAAGAACCATTTGGATGAGACTTCAATATGAACAAATGGTTAGAATAAGAAAAACAAGATGCAAACACAATGAAAACAAAGGATACTTACTTGATAATTGAAAACCTTAAACTCTGATACCAAATGATATGAGCAAGGGTGATTGAACGCCTTAGATCGTATGCTTGAGAACGAATCATGTTAAGAATCAAGCATAAGAATCATGTTAAGAATCAAGCATAAGAAACTTTATAAAACATGTTTTTAGCAACCTAAATTATAAAAATTTAAAGGTTGTAATTCAAGATCTAGATTAGCTAAAGCCAATTTTAAGCCTATAATTATTAGTTTTCTAAAGTTATTAAGAATTCATCTAACAACCTCACCAAGTTCTTTCAAGAATTTAAGAAGAGAGTAAAATCTCACCAAAAACTTTTTAATTATTAGAAAACTCAATACAAACTCGTTTTTAGGGCCTTTTATCGGTTTTGAAAGCTTGAACTAATACAAATCCTAATAAAAGATGAAAAATAATCTTCCTAAGATATTCCAAAACATAATAGGACTTATATTCCTTCATAAATACTAGTTTCTTCCTAAAACTAACTAATTATTCTTTTCTTAATGAAATAAGGACAATATTAAAGCCTTATGATTGACTAATAAATAATTTAGGATTATAAAAAATTGGATAACAAAAAATGGATCAAAGCCTTATGGCCATGCTTAGAACCGTGTTGTAACTTTCTGCCACAAATGGGTGTTAACCCTTAATGATGCACGACCATGGACATAGCCATGCTTTAACTTTATGTTTCACTTTCTTTCCACCATGAATTGGGGGCTCAATTGTACCAAGCTAAGCACTCTTTGTGAAAAAACTCCATGCTCCCATCTTTTTGCATTTGGTTTGCACACAATCCATTAGGCCTACTGAGCTCATTTGTGTCATAACTTTAGTTAATTTCATTAATCATAATCTAATGATTTCATCTAATATGTCTATTCTTGATCATATAAGTGGAGCTAACTATTTAACTATTTGATTATTAAGAAATGCAGTTTTACTCCATCTAAACGAATGATCAGGAGGTAAGAATTTATGAGTATTATCAAACCATGATTGCTTACCACCAATTAAAAGTGTGAAGGCATTAGTATGTTCCATGCAATATAGATAGGATAGTTCGACATGAGTACTCCAACTAGACAATATACTATAAGTAGGAAAATCACTTGCAATCCGTAGTAAAGCCGCTTACATCTGAAAATTCTATTTTTTTGAGATATCATATGTCTCCACTCTAATTTTCCATAACTATTTCAATTCTTCAATTATAGGTTGTAAAATACATCTAACTTCTATTTAGGATTGTTTGGTCTAGGAACCAAAATAAAAATAAACATGTATTCCTTCTTCATATACATTTAGGGAGGCAAATTATAAGGTGAGACAATAATTAGCCAACATGAATATTATTGTCTAGATTATCTAAAAAATTGAAAACCATTAGTGCATAATCCCAGACAAACATTATAGATTTCATATGCAAACTGTGGATTCATACGATTGAAATACTTCCTTATAGAAGCATCTAAACGATATTTCATCACACCCTGTTTCTGCTTATGCTCAACATGTCATCTCATATACTTGGCAGTTACTTTAAAAGCATACAATCTATGTAATCTTGGATTCAGAAGAAAGTAATACATCTTTTTATGTGAAACTTTTATTTTAGATGTACTTGCACCACGAGGCATGCACTTATATTTAGAAAAATAATAGAACTTGTATATCCTCAGGTCACTATCCTCACCCTAGTATAACATATAATTATTCTTGTAGTAATGGATCTTCTTAACTAGAAGACCTAAACCTTGCATTAACTTCTTGATACTATAAAAACTATCAACCATTGTATTATTCTCAAGTAATGATTTATTGTACCTTTGTAAAATAACATTATAACACCTTTTAGATAAATGGTACTCATATGTGATATTCATCAGTCATGCAATCACAAATAACTTGAAATGTTTTTCAGAACCAGACCATAAATCCTCGTTAGCTGAATCAAGCACATCATATAACTTTTGAGATATCAAATTGGAGGCTTCACTCATTGCACTTCGATCAAACCTCGGACCAGTGGCATCCATTATCATATTATAAAATGCTCAAGGTTCTGATTCGCTAGTACACACATTATCAACTTGAAGATCATGTTCATCTATAGCTAAAATTCTAGATGCACACACTTTATTATGTAAATATCATTTGTAATAGCTAGCAACAAAACCCCTCTATGCAAGATGCAACATTACAATATTTAGTTCCAAATAACTGCGATTTTAACACTTTTTATGATTACAATGGCATCTAATCTTATTTTCATCCATAAATTCACATTGAAAAGTAGTGAATTGAATGAGTTAGTTTACACTTTTTAAGAATTCTTACCATAATAAACCATTTTTAAATCTAGAATACATCTAAATTCTATTTGATCTCATTATATTATCCCGAAATTTGTGAAAGAATAATGCAACTAAACATATGTATAATATTTTCATATTTAATTTTTTATGTTGTTTTATATGTAATAATATTATCTCCTTATCTCTTTCTTGCTATAAGATAAGAACCTAACCCATTTGTAAACTCATTGTTATATAAATATTTTCTGTAATAATATACTTCACACATGCTGAAATCATGGCAACATCTCATTATAGCTCTCTTAGTGTACTAAAATAGAAAATATTGTACAATATTTTTTTATCATGCACTAAGAGAACATGTAAGAGATGATAAACCAAAATTTCAAGCAAGAGTATGAAATATATTGTGTACAACAAATTATATTAAATAATGAAAATTTCAAACTGTCCACTTTGGACAATTCAGTATCATATCATCATTCAATGAGAATGACACCAAACACGTATCTATGGTTATATCTATATGTTATTCCTAGTTATTTATGGGAAATTCATGAAAATTTCCTATAAATAACATTTTATTTTAGAATTTTCCTTTAAAAAGCTAAAAAAAAAATAAAAATGAATATTAACTACAAACATATAATATTCAACCTCAAATAATATAATTTCGTAATAAAATCTTACAATATTTTACTTAATTATCCAATAAAATTGACTCATTACAAACTATACATATTTCTAAATTTATGAAATTAAAAATTCAAATTTACTTTGAATAGACTTTTATTTTTAAGGCAATTTATAGAATTGAAAAATTTTTAGATAATTTAAGGCAATTAAAATTTTTATGTATTTCTTGGCATTTAAATTTCAACTCAATAGATTTGAATAGACTTTTACCTTTACGGCAATTTATGGCATTCAAAATTTCTAGTCAATTGAAAATTGTGCATCTTTTATAGCATGCAAAATTCACTTCTCTTTTGCATATATGTCTATTTTTAGGGCAATTTAAGATAATGTAAAAATTTGTAGACATTATATGACATTCAATATATTTTAATTTTATGCCAATGTAGGATAGTAAAAATTTTGAGTATTTTATCACATTCATAGTTAACTTTGAATTTTTAAGGCTTGTTATTTACAATTTATGAAAATTTTAGGCTTTTGTCTTATTTTTAACATTACTAAATATGAGGGTTATAAAATTCTTACTTAAATTTAATTGAATTTTTAAATATTATTAAATTGTATGAAGTTATTTGGAATATTATTAAATTATTAAATTTAATGAAACTTTTATTAATAATAAATTTTAAAAAAATTTATGGAAGCTGATTACAATTTTAGGCATTTTTTAATGAAATTTTATATGGACTTTTATATAATTTTTTTAATTTATGAAAATTTTTCAATTTTGAATTAATTTTAGTATTATTAACAAATGAAGGTAATGAAATTTTTACTTAATTGTAATTGAATATTTTTTGACAGTCACTGAATTTTAAGGAATATTATTAAATTTTATGCAATTCTTTTAAATATTATTAAATTATTATTTTTAAGGTAAATTTTATTAAATACTATATTTTATGGAATTTCATCACATATAAAATTTTTGAATTTCATAATATACAACTATTTAATAACATAAAAATTTTTGGATTTCATAATATACAACTATTTCATAATAATACACAAACTTTTAATAACATATCAAATTTTTTAATTTCATATTTTAAACATTTACAATTTAAAAACTTGTAAATTAAGTACTTATCACTTGAAGCATAAACTTTTCAAATAACACAGAAAAATAATACTACCTAATTACAAAATGTAAATAAAAAAGCATACATAACAATTCTACATTGTTGGCCTAGTGCACCAAAAAAGAGAGTTGAATTTGTAGGAGATAAAAATTTTGGAAGAAAAAGTAAAATAATTAGAGAATTAAGAAGGGGTAGAAAAAGATAAACATAATATGTTTATAGTGTTTCGGGCGTTAACAAACTCTACATTCACTCTCCAATTTTTCACAATTAGGTATTTCACTAAACTAAAAATAGTGTTTCCAAGCTCACACCTAATTTTCACAATGTGTTTTATGGTTCACACACAACCTTTACAATTTGTGTTTTTTGGCTCACACAAAACCTTGCATAAGTGTTTTGGAAATACTCACACTTCAACCTCTTATAAGAGTTTTGGTAGCTAGAATAACTCCCAACCTACTTATAAAGGTGTTTAATGCTACACCAAACAATCTATAACACATAAACAAGAATGAGAAAAATAAGTAGAAAATTTGCAAGATTTTGGTTACAATAAATGAAATTCTCTTACATTTACATATGTTCGGTAAAGTATTTATAGCTAACATCCACCAAAGAGATGTTAGTCACAAACTATCCCTAAATCTTCAAAGGATACTAGGCAGATTTTGCATATGATGCTAGACAAATTTTGCATTAAATACCTGTTAGAAAGAAGTCGCGGTTGTGACTGGCATTTCGCTGTCACGATTTTCCAAATTATGATGGGAAGCCCAAAATCGCGGCAGAGAACCTCGTTCTGTATCTGACGGCTACTCCACATATCCTTCACTCATTGGTTATTCAAGAAATATAGCCGTTGTGTTTGACCAACCAACCAACCAAAAGTCACGGTCACAATCTAATTCCTTCTTGGACGTGACAAAGACTGTAAATTCTTCTGTTTGGTGAGGAGACAACACTTTCTTGAGTTGTGTTCGCGACAGATGCTTCGCCCTCACAATTTTTGATATTCCAGCAGTCGCCTTGGACACTTGGTGTAATTTGGTTGTAGACTTGGTTCTCTCCTATTTGGTATGAAATTAGCGGTTGCGACTTTAGATGCCAACACCACTGCGAATTCCTCTATAAGTCAATCAAGCTTTCTTTGGCTGAATCGTGGTTGCAAATTCATCTGACCTAACTTCATCCATCCTTGATGCAAGGTCGCGGTCATGAATTAGGGGATACTAACCGCGAATTTGGATGTCATTCTCAAAGTTAGAGATTTAGACTTTCATCCAACTTTTAATGAAAAAATATCTTATAAACTGCAAAACAACACTCAAACAAGATATTAGAACTAATCAATCTCCATTGTCAAGATCAAAAGAGACTTATAACTTAGGTTTGACTAACCTAATCCAACAATCTCCCTCTTTTTGATTTTGACAACTTAGATTGATCTTAAAGAAAATTAAATGCATGAGTTGCGAAGTTGGGATGGTCCATGATCAAATAATCAAAGCATTCTAAGTTTGAAAGAGTGAAGCTCCTATAGCTATTGCACCCCCTCAACTTATGTTTTCCTTATGCACATTACTATTTTCTCTCCTAATGATATAGTCTCTCCTTTTGGCAAGATCAAAAAGAGGGTTACGTTTAAAGAGTGAATGAGGTGCATAAATTGAGATAAAGCAAAAATAAGGAGCAAATAAGTATATAAAAAAATAAAACAGAGTAATCACATAAGCAATGAATTGCAAAACAAACACTTTTATATATTTAAACTGTGGGATCACAAGCTTTACATCAAGAACATAAAAGAAACAACAAAAGAAGATTTAGAAAGCTAAGAATAAGCTAGAGAATCAGAGAACTATCATCATCTCTAGAATCGTCAATGTCTTCATATGCTCCTCCACTTTGAGCTTCATCACCCTCCTCAACCTCTTAATTATCCTCTTCTTCAAATGTATCCTCCCAATCCTTAAAATCTGGAAGATAGTAGGGAGTGACACCTACTTTCTCTTGAAGATCCACCAAATCACTATGTAGGTGGGAGAGAAGGAGAAATCGTCTCTTCATCATCCTCATCTTCTTGTCAAGCTTCTTATTGATGGAGGCAAGACTGATTTTGGTTTTGGGTTTAGGTTCGGGAGGTGGAATAGGTTGTGCTTGCTTTTCAATGACTAGCATTTTCTTTTTAAGGCATGGGATGTTTCCAATTTCTTCGCCCCAAAAGCACCTAATATATAAGTATATGAATTAGCTTGAATGACTTTAGTATTGATGAGATAAGGTAAGTCCAAAAAAGTTATGGGATGGCGGGTATTTTTTGGTAAGGAACTTCTCATTTTCCTCATTAAGAGCACCCATAGAACAGTAAATGGCAGTGACATGGAAGGGAAGAATAAACTGACTTTTGGGCTTTGTACTCATGTGGGTCAATTGATCTGCAAGGTAGTGGTCGATCTGAATTTGTTTGTTCTTGGTGAGGCAAAAGAGAAAAGCAAGGTCTTTTTGTGAAACCTTCTCATTAACATCACCTCTTACATTGACAGAGAGTGTGATGATACAATGAATGAGCCAGTTTGGGTTCAAATGTATTTTGTGAGGGAGGTCTTAGGGTCGTGTTTGGTCTCAATGGAAATTTCATACTAAAACTCTGAATAGATGATATCAACAGTGGAGATGATAAATGAAATGTCATCCACGACTTAAAGATTGATAAAGTTCAAAATTTGTTCAAAGGTAATGAAAAAAGGATCCTTAAAGGCTCAAAATGCTAACCCATATTGGCCTGCACGAGATTTTGCTCTTCTGCTCAGGCTTACGATACACGTGAATTCGCGCATTATCTCTTCGTAATCGGGCTTATTGCAAAAAATGAACTCCTTCCATCCCATGTTTGAAAGAAATGTGTGGATCTCTTCCTTGATGCCTAATGCTTGAGGAATGTGGAAGGGATTTTGTTAGGTTGGATAATCTTTGAGGAGTTTGCCTTGTATTTATCCTTCTCTTTCTTAGTTATCCCTTTCATCATGTGTAGAGCAGGTGGTCCAGAAGGTTGTGCTAATGCCTTGCTTTTTCTACTCTTGAGACTTTCTTGGGAGCTGTTATAGATGAGGGAAGATTATAAGATGTTTGAGAGTAAGGAAGAAGAGAGATGAAGGTTTCTAGCAAGAGTGAGTAGAAACACTGTTTTAAGGGTTTATATAGGCCATGAAAGGATCTGAAAACGACTATAAATGGTCAAAAATTCATTTAATGAGGGGTTGCAAATGGTTGACAATCAAATCAATTAAATGCATGACAGTTATTCAAATTCACGTTCGCAACTATCAAGTCACGATCGCTAATTATGAAATCTCTGAGTAACAAACAAAAAAACCTAAGACACACACGTATATGAGGTTACAACATATGAATAATGGAGATCAAATTGAACAAACTTAGAAATCTGTCCACGAAATTCCAAACTCAGAAGAATGTTAGAAGAAATGAAAATGCTAAACCAACAAAGAATGCATGAACGGAGCCTGCAATGTCTGAAGTTCCACTGCCATTGTCTGTAGCTGATGGACTGCTAGCTAATGCTCCTGGTGGTGGAACCCCTGCAACATTATTTATTTATTTATTTTACATGCTTTTTTTTTTTAATGAAATCCTTAACATTAAATAAAATTTGAAGCCAATCCTACCAACAATTATTACTTACAAATTCTCATGTTTTTTTTTTTTTTTCCCTATTCTATGAGTAAGGCAATCATAATTGCACTTAACAATAGTTAAATAAAAATCAATTATTAAGTCATTAACCACTTATTTCGATTAATGTGAATTAAGAATGAACCCGATTAAATTTAAATATGTTTTTCTAACTCATCATTTATAAAAGCAATATCTCATTGAATTAATTCATGATTTACATAAATCAACTTTAAACTACTGATTTATCTTTAAAAACCAGAAAACTCAGCTCGAATGTGCATTAATTTCAATTCACTAAGAAATGTAAAAGTCGATTAAGGTCTATTAAAAATCTTTTGCAAATGAATTCCCAAATTGAAATGCAAAAAACCCAATAAGTTTCAAAAACAAAGAAACATTCAAATAATTTATAGAAGAATTGAACAATCTGAAATGCATTATCAGAGGGCAAGGCAACCCATTGAGTGATTCAAACAATTCAAACCAACTCAATCAATTTCAACTCTTCCTACCGGGTGTGAAATACAGAAGTTCAACCACAGAAACTAAAATTAACAAATAGTATAAAATATTCATTCAACCAAAAAAATAAATCAAGAAGTTCCAAGTCCTACTTACATACCTGGGAAGAGTGATGAGGGAGACATAGACGTTTGGCTTGGAGTTGGACCGGATACAGGGTACCCCACAGCTGAAAAGATAAATATTAATGAGTGAGTATCCAAAACCTTCAGTTGCACGATAATGAAAACGAAAACAAAAAACAGGGAAAAGTAGAAATGGAAACAGTGAAACAATATTTATCAAAATATAAAAAATGAAAATATGAAAAAATGTAGAAATATTAAAAATATAAAGATAAATATATAAATATTGAAAATATAAGAAAATTTATAAATATTAATATTGTATATAGATAATTAATAATATTATTTATTTCAAATATAATTTATTATCAATAAATTAATAAATTAAAAAATAATAAATCAAGTTTTTTAAAATAAAAAAATAAATATCTATAATTTCTTAATAATAATTAATCCTAAATAATTTAAGAACATTTGATTGAATTTGAAATTGAAAGGGATACGACATAACCCAATACAACTTACTAATTTGATAATAATCTGACTCAAAATACTTTGATTTAAATTATTAAAAATATTTAATTTTTTTATAAGATTCAAATAATATTTTCCTATTAAAACATTAAAATTAATTTTTTTTTGTCTTAATGTGACCATTAGATTTATCAAAAAAAAAGTAATCTAAAATTAAATTAGAGTTAGAAATTAATTCAATCTAAAATCAACTTTCCAAATTCACCCAACTACCCCCAAATAATATATGTAAGCCAATGATAAAAGATGTGGCTTCAAATGTAAAGCATCTCATCTCAGTTATCTGTTGCTGATACACAATAAATAGGTATACTCAATATTTACAGTGATCATAAAATGCGGATCATTAACGGGTCGGACGGATTAATTGATGGTAAGCCCATCGGCCACACCATATGCGCATACAGAAAATCATATGGCAAAGCAGTATTATCATTATTTCGTCAAAGTATTATTATTTGACCAAATAATCAATAGTTTCGTCTAATTCTTTTATGAAAATAGGCATCTCATTCATTCCTTGAGCAAAAGACATGGGGGAAAAAAGAGGAATAAGTAATTCCTTTGCGCAATATGGAGAAAATCAGGTTAATTCTATAGCATATTGATGTATGTATCAACATATCTCTACTGTAAAATTTTTATTAAAATAAGAAAAAAAATTGAAAGACTAATAATAAATAAGAAAAAAATTGAAAATTTAAACTTATAAAGGTCATTTTAAATTATTTTTATTTCATAAAAATTTCTAAATTATTTCTATTTTTTTTTATCAACTCTAAATTATTTCTATAATGAAAATACTTAATCAAAAGGTGTCTTTTATTTTATTTTTTTTAAAAAAAAAAATTTAAAAATTGCGAGTTCAAAGTACTCTATAAAATTGTAAGATTGGGAGTTCAAGTGAAATTAAAAAAGAAAAAGAAAAGAAAAAAGGCTGATGTAGAATAATAGTAGTACCAGAGCACGTGCTAACAGGAGGAGTGGTGACACGACAAAGAGAAGGAAGCTTGAGTGCTCTACTGATATCAATCTTGATCCCAAAAGACTCCGTCAAGCTACTATTACTTAGCAACTCGCACAAACAGATAGGGTTTCCATCCACCAATCCAATAAGTTCCGGGCAGCAATTCTTGTCCGGCACCGTCAAGTTACTCGTTGCCTCCACATACGTCAAGCAATCCGACATGTTGAGCAGCTGCGTCGTGCAGTCATTTGTTACCGTTGTAGCTGGCCCCGGCGCTGACGGCATATAGGATTCAGGTACTGAAGAAGACGGCTCCATGCCCGAAATGGGCGCAGGGGCAGGCACCTGGGCGGACACTGCAATTGAGAACCAAATGATGGCTGCGGCAGCGAAGACGGCGGCGGTGGAGACAGCGGTGGAAGGTGGCGTAAGCATTGTGTAAGGTGGGTTGGGTTGGGTTGGGTTGAGTACTGTTTTCCTCAGTGTTTTTAAGTTTGTGAAGGAAAGTAGAGGAGAAAGTTAGTATAATGGAGAGATAAGTGGGAAAAGGAAATAGGGAAAAGTATCGGAGTAGCTTAGCCAAAAACAATAAATGTGTCGCAACCAAAAAGGCCTAACAATTGTTTCTGTATCAATTCATGGTGTGTTCGTTACTCACTTTTATTATATTTGGTTTGAAATACTATAAGGAGAAGATTCTCTTTCACATTTTTTAACTACACCTTTCTTATATACTTATAAATAAAAGAGTTGTTAATTTGGGCAAATAGAATTAATTAAAGGGCAAGCACTACTCTCTTAATATGTAGCCCAACCTTAATCTTCAAGCTGTATTTGTGATTGAAAAGTTGTCCAACTACGAAGTGTCTATGTCAGTTGAAATGTGACTATTTTAACTTAAGTTTGAATTCAAGTTTCAATATATAACTGCATTAAAATTTCATAGAGAGTTTCATCGCCGATTAGAATATAGAATAATCTTATACTAAAAAATATATAAAAATACTAAATAATCTAAAAAAATATTTAATTTAATTTTCAACTAAAGTAAAATTTTATATAGTAATGTTTAAAAAATGTGAGACGTCATATCTAAAAATGTCATGTCTACCTTACAAAAAATATACGTCATGTAGAGCGCCATAATTTGGCATCTGTTTTGTTTAAAAAGAAAATAAACAAAACTTGATCAAATATTAATCAAATTTTATATTAATTTTATTCTTTTTATGTATTGTATGTATTGAAGTTAGAATAACAAAATACAATTTGATAATAACAGTGTTAAAATAAAACCGTGTTTAACTATAACAAATTTAATATATGATTATAAAATATGAATAAAATAAATACATAATTTGATATTATCAAACATAAAATTTGATCAACATTTAATCAAATTCTATCTAAAATTTATTAAAAATTAACAAACATGTTATGGAATGCGACATCATAAATTTATTAAGGCGGGGCCTTAGATATTCTGTATCCATCAAGCACTCATTCATCAAATTTGACAATCCATTCACCATTATCCATTTGAAAGGGAGAAAGAAAATAAAAAGACAAAAACACATCACGCATGAATTTGAGATTCACTTTAACAGTTTGTTTTAGATCATCGTTCCTAAAAATGAGAGCAATTTTCTTTTTTTTAAAAAAAAAAAAAACTCGTATTTGAGTTTGAACACATAATTTCATAATTGTGAAATGAATTAAACACAACTTATTTAAATACGGCTAATTTTATTATGTTTCATAGAATTTAACACTTAAAATATCATACCCATTTGATCTATTAAATCACTATAATAACAATAATTATAATTTAGTCTCATCATAAAAGATTTTAAATTTTAATATATCAAAAATAGCTTTAATAAGCATTTAATTAGTTAGAGAAAATTTAAAAAGAAAAGACAATATTCTAAAATAATTAATCTTTTTTATTTTAAAAATCAAGAAAATGGAGAACCTAAATGAAAAGAGAATTTATTTTTTTAATCCACTT
Source organism: Omphalea diandra (assembly GCA_949677035.1). NCBI lineage: Eukaryota > Viridiplantae > Streptophyta > Magnoliopsida > Malpighiales > Euphorbiaceae > Omphalea > Omphalea diandra. The sequence continues at coordinate 26,952 of CATIWR010276814.1, forward strand.
TTAAAATAAAAATTATTATCATTTAAATGTTATAGCAATTATATTAAAATATTATTTAATGTATTTATTTCCTTTAAAATAAATTTTTAATTTTATTCTATTTTCTCTAATACATTAATTGAAAAGTAAAAGAAATTAAGCAATTATTTTAATATAATGATTGATATTTATTTTTTCTCAAATAAAAATATTTTATATTTATATAATTATAGAAAATAAACCAACATATTACTAATGTTGATAAATAAAAAAAAATTATCTTTTATATATATATGTGTGTGTGTGTGTGAATAATTGATAACATTTTTAAATAGACTATAATATTTTTAATTTAAAAATTATTTTCATTAAGTTTTTATTACTATATATTTTATTATATTAGAAATTTATTTGATACTTTTTTAATTGATCTTAAACCTTTTTATCTTAAATCATTTTTCTAGAAAAGTAAATTTTCAAGTTAGTAATTTTATGAACATAAGATTCATATGTTTGATTGAATATAAAATTTTTTGAGAAATTTAAATTTAATATTTTTTTATTTATATGTTGGATAGTTCAACAAAATTAACATAAATTACTATTATGCTCCTAATACAACATATTTTTATTTAATTAATCTATATAAAAAGTATTATATAATAAAATTTATCATAGAGATCAATTCATAAAATATAATTATAATATATAATATTATTAAATAATATAATTTATTATTAAAATTAATATAAAATATTAATAATACTGTAATATTATAAAATATTATAATATTATAAATATAACTAATAAATATTATTCAACCGTATTAAATAATTATTCACTTATCTTAAAAAGTACTTAATAACTATAGTATATCAATAATTCAAATATATAGTCTATGATAATAAAAATTAAAATGATTTAATCACTCAATGAACTAATAAGAGATTATAATTTTTTTATAGTTCAATAATTATCTTAATTAAAATTGAATAATAATTTATATTATTCGTTTTGATGAAAATGTCTTAAACAAATATACAAATTTTAATTTAGTAAATAAAAATATATATTAAGTTATATTTGTCTATATATTATACGAATTAAAAGTATATTTATCAATAATAATTATATCATTTTAATATTTATGGAAAAATAATTTTTTTTCACCTCTTGAGATGAGAAAATGCTTTTTTATGTAAATAAAAAAGTAAATGTGAGATTCACAAGTTTAGGAATATAGATTTCTCAGTAATATAATTTTTCAGAGTAAACCAAACATAACAATTTAACATTCTAAGTTATTTTTTTCTTAAAATTTCGTCAATCAAATTCCTCCACGAGCTCATTATTAGAAAAAAAAATATACACTAGAAAGTACGAAAATAATTCTATACTGCGTACTAATTATCCAAAACCTTTTGGAAATACAACACGTGAAAGGAAATAATCCTACAATACTAGAATACCACACATAGAACAGTGGGGAAAAAAGAGCATCATATGTTGTATGTGAACCTAATTATCTTGGAAAGTTATCTTTTAGTATGTAAGAATTCTAATAGGTGAATAATTCTAATATAGGTAGGAATGTGATACAAAGTAGAGTTGAACATGATTTTCTCTAATTTGGTTATTTAAAAATAATTAAGATTGAAGTAATTTCAATTTTTTAAATGAAGCAGATCTTAGTTGATTGAATCTTTTTTTTTATTTGATACAAATTAATTATTCAATGAGACGCATTTTAATTCCAACATAGCTCAAAAATAGGGTGAAACTAGGCCGGACGAATTCGCAGGCATGATCGTTGTCACGACTCATCCAAAAATGGGAGTGTCAAAGTTACAGACGAATTCACGGTCACTGTCGCGTCTTGGTCGCGACCGCGACTTTCATAGTGACTTAGGAGGGAACCAAGTCCATAACCACAACGTGCTAAGTGTCTCAAGTATTCGTTGAAAAACAAAATTCACGAGAGCGACATTGTGGGTAGCAACTGTGCTTCATGAAGATGAAAATACTTTTTCAAACAGAAGAATTTGTGTCCTAAGTCGTGCCCTGTACAAGGAATGATTGCGACCGCGAAGTTTGTAGGCAGTTAGAAAGCAATAACTACATTTTTCTGATGGACCAATGAGGAGGTGACATGTGGACTAGCCGTTAGACACAAACGGGGTTTTCCGCTGCAATTTTTGGCTCCCATATGACAATTGGAATGCCGTGACCGCGACTCCCGCCTGTCATGCAATTAATGCAGAATATGCCTAGCATGTATTGGAGATTTAATAAGCTTCATAGTGTATCGTCTCTTTGGTAGGTATGAGCTATAAATACTCCAACAAACAGATGTAAATGCAAGAGAATTCATTAACTTGTACTAAAACTCTTGTAAATTTGCTACTCATTCTTTCAATTCTTCTTTATGCTTTAAGTGATTGTTTGGTGTGAGCATTAAACTCCAATTGTAATAAGTTTCAGTGTAAGCCTGTAAAAACACTGGAGAAAGGTTTTAGTGTGAGCCTGTGAAAACACTTGAGGGAGGTTTTAATGTTAGCCTTAGAAAACACTTGTAGGAAAGGTTGTTATGTGAGCCTTGAAAACACAAAGTGTAAAAGTTAGGTGGGAGCTTAGAAACACCATTTTGAGTGAGTGAAACACCCAATTGTAGAGAATTAGGGAATGGACTAGGGTTGATTAATACCCGAACAACTGTAAAACTTTGTATGTCTTTTCTACTCTCTCTTTATCCTCACTTTAATTTTTATTTAAACACCAATTCAACCCCCCCCCCCCCCCCTCTTCTTGGTGCCTAGGGCCAACAAGTGGTATCATAGCCAAGTCTCACAAACAAGCCTTAATTGGGTGAGCAAAGTTTATGGCACAAGAAGGAATCTACTCACACCTTAAGCCTTACTTTGATGGATCTGACTATACTCATTGGAACTATAGGATGGAGATTTATCTTGATACATATGTAGTGGACCTTTGGGATGTAGTTGTCAAAGAATGGAAGCCACCCTCTAAAGTAGTGGATGGAATTGAAGAACTCATTCCAATGGAAGATTAGGTTGAAGCCTATAGGAGGTCAAATGGCAAGAACAAGAGGGCAATGACTATTCTTCTAAACTCTCTCTCTAGCGAAGAGATTGGAAAAGTGCAACATTGCTAAATAGCTCATGCCATTTGGAAGACTCTTGAAAACTATCATGAGGGCACAACACTTATTAAATCAAGTAGATTGGAGATGTACGTGACGAAATGAGAGCTCTTCATGATGAAAAACCATGAAAGCATAACTGAAATGATGAATAGACTCCTAAGCATCATCACTAACATAAAGAAATTTAGAAGGACTCTCACCAAATATGAGGTAAACATGAAAATCCTTAAAATTCTTCCATTAAATAATTTTGGTGCAAGAGTGTGCAACATTCAAGAGTCCAATCTGGAAATTGAAAAGGTTCCTACGGATGTGTTAAGAGGCAAACTCTTAACTCATGAGTTGGCCTTATAAAAGGATGAGCAAATCAAGAAACTAAGGGACCAAGGAGAAAAATTAGGAAAAGAAGAAGAACCTTGGCACTCAAAATCCTCAACCAAGGAGAAGGAGGTAGAAACAACCTCTAGTGATGAAAACAGTGACAAAAAGAAGAAGAGCTAGCAATGCTCTAAAAAAGGACTAAGGAGTTAATTAGAAGAAGAAAAGAGAGAATAAGCTTTAAAAAGACCACTCCTAATCCTAGAGAGAGATCTAATGAAGTCATTTGCTATGAGTGTGGCAAACAAGACCACATCAAATACGATTGTCCCAAAATAGGACAAGGAGAAGAAGAAGAGTTTCTCAGCCACTTAGGATGATAGTTCAAGTGAAGAAGGAGAAATTGCCAACATTTGCTTCATGGCACAAAATGACTCTCCAAATGAGGTAAGTATTTCATCCCACTCTCATTCAGATTTTGATGAGATAGATGAAGAGCTTCTAGACGTTCTTACTATGAGATGTGACAAATACAAGTCACAAATGAAGTCTTACAAGAATAAATGTCTAAAATTAGTGGATGATTATAAATCCCTCAATAATCTTGTATGAAAATTAAGAGCATCAAATGATGAACTCAAGAAATCTATGAAAAATCTTTCCATATCATCTTCATCATTGGCTTCATTGAGAAAAGAGAATGGCTCCCTTAAAGGAGAAGTCATTGAGCTTAGAAGCTCAATCTCTAAGTTCCACAAAGGAAATGAAGCCTTGGACACATTGATTATGTCTCAAAGACCACCATTGATTAGACATGGTTCAGGCTTCAATGGAGCCTCCTCATCATCACATACTACATTTGTTAGACCATCAGAACCTCAAACCTCAAGTGTTGAGGTAATTGGAAAGAAAAATGCTTCTAGTACTAAGCCTCCTAAGCTTAAGGGCAAAGGAAAGGCTCCCCAAAGCTCGAGAGCTAAGACTCAAAGAGCTAATCATGCTTACATGTATAACAAAAAACATGTTCACACACACAAGCACAAACAATTCTCTACTACTTCTCATCACACATGTACATGCATGCACTCACATAATCAAAGTATGAGAAGGCCTCATACTCATACTAATTTTATGCATAGAAGAAAGACTCACAAATCTAAACTCCAATGTCATTATTCCATGAAATTTAGGTATGTTAATATTTATTGTTTTGTTAGGAAGGCTCACTTCAAATTAGAGGACCCTTCAACTCCTAACCTCCTAAGAACCAAGTATGCTTGGGTACCTAAGAAAAGGTGACTCACTTTTATTATATAAAGAAGTGTGGCAACCACCAATAAATCAAGCAATTAGCATGTTGATAGTGGATCTAAGCATGTGACTAGAAATAGAAAGCTATTCACGACATTAAAGGAAAAAAAAAGGCGGAGATGTCACATTTGGTAACAATACTAAAGGCAAGGTAATTGGCATTGCAACCATTAGTAAGAATGGTTATTCCTTGATTGATAATGTTTTATTAGTTAGTAGCTTACAACATAATTTGTTAAGTGTAAGTCAATTGTGTGACAAAGGTAATAAAGTCACCTTTGATCCTAGGGAATGCTAAGTCACCATATTAATGGATGATGAGGTTATTTTCAAGGGTGAAAGGAAAGACAATACCTACTAAATTGACTTAGATAATTTGGCAAACCAATCTTTTAAGTGTCTTATGTCTTTGAGCAATAAAGTTTGGTTATGACATAGAAGGCTTAGACATGCAAGCATGGATCTCCTACAAAGCCTATCTAAAGGAAAGTTAGTAAAAGGTCTTCCCAAGCTAATTTCACTAAAGACAAGACATGTGGCCCTTGCTAAATAGGGAAGCAACATTAAGCCTCCCACAAAGCTAAAAATGTTGTAAGCTTTTCTAGACCTCTTCAACTAGTTCATATGGACTTGATAGGACCAACTAGGAGTGCTAGCTTAGGTGGAAAACATTATGCACTAGTCCTAGTTGATGATTACTCTAGATTTACTTAGGTGTCCTTTTTAGCTCATAAGAATGATACTTTTGATGCTTTCAAAAGTTGCAAAAAGAGTTAAAAATGAAAAGGGATACTTCATTTATTCTATTAGAAGTGACCATGGAAAGGGATTTCAAAATGAGTCTTTTAAAACTTATTGTTTGGAGAATGCAATTTTTCATAATTTTTCAACTCTTAGAACACCACAACAAAATGGTGTTGTGGAGAGAAAAAATAGAACATTATTAGAAATGGCTAGAACCATGCTCAATGAGTATTCTTTACCAAATTACTTTTGGGTCGAAGCCATTAATACTTCATGTTATATTGCAAATAGAGTTTTTAAAAGACCCATTCTCAATAAAACATCATATGAGCTATAAAATGGTAGAAAACCCAAGATATCATACCTAAGAGTATTTGGGTGAAAGTGCTATATTTTAAATACCAAAGATAATCTTAGGAAATTTGATTCCAAGACCAATGAAGGTATATTGTTAGGCTATTCCACCTCTAACAAGGCATATAGACTCTTCAATAAGAGTTCAATGGTAGTTAAAGAGTCTATGAATATTGTTTTTGATGAATCTAGTAGACTTGATCTTGGGAAATGTGTTTTTATTGATAATCTTATAGGAGACTTTGAAAAGCTAAAATTGGAAGACACTATAAGAAGAGAGGATAAAAACAAGGAAGGAAGTGAATCATCAAAAGTAGATGAAGAGCCACAACATCAACAAAAAGATGTGCCATGTCAAGATCTACCCAAAGATTGGTGATTCTCTAAATATCACCCCAAGGACTTGATCATTGGTGATACCTCTAAGGGTGTAAGTACTAGATCATAACTTCATCTTTTAGATAATAATCTTGCTTTTATTTCTCAACTTGAGCCAAAATTAATTGATGAGGCTTTTGATGATGAGAGTTGAGTGCTTGCTATGCAAGAGGAACTCAACCAATTTGAGAGAAACAAGGTATGGAAACTTGTCCCTAAGCCTAAAGAACACTCCATTATAGGTTGTAAATGGGTGTTTAGGAACAAGTTAGATGAGCAAGGTCTTGTCATAAGGAACAAAGCTAGATTCCAAAAGGAAGGCATAGATTATGATGAGACTTTTGCCCCATTGCAACATTAAAGGCTATTAGGATACTTTTAGCTTTTGCATGCCACATGAATTTTAAGCTTTTTCAAATAGATGTAAAAAGTGCATTTTTTTAATGGAATTATTGAGGAGCTAGTCTATGTTGAACAACCTCCTAGTTTTGAGTCACATTGTTTTCCCAATCATGTTTTAAATTAAACAAAGCCTTATATGGATTGAAACAAGCTCCAAGAGCTTGGTATGAAAGGCTTAGTTCATTTCTTTTGAAAAATGGTTTTGAAAAAGGAAAGGTGGACACCGCACTATTTGTTAAAAAACATAAGCATGATATACTAATTGTACAAATTTATGTTGATGATATCATTTTTGGTGCTACTAATTAGTCTCTTTGTGATGATTTTGTTGAGTGTATGACTAGGGAATTCAAAGGACTAAAGTCAAGAACATGCTAAAAAAGGGTTAATGATGGAGATTAAAGTACTAACCAAAATATTCCCAAACATTTTCAAGATCCATTGCAATGAATTTGAGGTCTAATGTCTAGGGTAAAGACTAAAAGATGAAAAAAATAGTACAAAGATTGATCATGGAGATAGAAAAAGAAATTGGAGGATCTTCTTTAAGCCAAAATCAAGCCATTTGTACTTTAATTGTATGAGATAAACCTCAAATTGAAAGCTATAAAGGAAAGACAACATACTTGAAGGAAGAAACATGACACATGGTCGTAAGTCCTAAAACACACGACCATGTCTTAAGTGGGTAGTAGAAAATTGAAACACATGGCCAATACATAAGACCATGCATCATAACACATGGCCATGCCTAAAGACTAAAAATGCATGGCTTCGCAACATGGCCATGCATCAAGCTATCACATTTTACTAAATTGTAATCACAACAATACATGGCCATGTCTTGTAAATATGAATTTTAAGAGCTTTCAATTTTTATCTTTTTGGTTAGTCGATTTTTTGAGATATTTCTTTCCTTTTTAGTTAGGATTCTTATTTAGAATGTGTTTTCTATTTAGATATGACTTTATTTAGAAAATTTAGACCTCTACTATGCAAGAAACTTCTTTTTGTAAAGCTCTATATAAGCCATAAACTTTTATTATGAATTAACAACATTATCATTAATCAATATTCTTGAGTTTTGAGTAAGTTTATGCTTTGCTTCCTTGTATTCTTGGTATAATACAAAATTAGCCTTATCAAAGAAAGTGATCAACCTTTGTGGCGTTTTTAGGATTAAGGTTTTAAGGACTTAGTTTCCTTAAGTTTTTAATCTTTTAATGAACAACTTGATTTCCAGCTTTCTTGGGCAAAGTTAATAATCATATAAAGAGTTTCTAGGGTGGGTCTCTTTGCAAGTTCTTTATCAGTTGATATTAGAGCTTGACCCTAAAATCAAGTTACACATCCTTTTGTTTATCATTTATTTTTTTTCATTTCATCTTTTTTTATTTTCTCTAAATATTTTATTCTAGTTCTATCACTTCTTTATGCGTTTTCTTCTTCATTGTGTGTTATTCAAATTGAACACCATTGATTTCAAATTATTGGTGTTGGATTTCAATATACATATTTAAAGTTCACAATTCTTTATAATTATTGTTCAAATTGTCATTGTTGGAGTTCATATCACTTGAACTCAAAGTATTAGTTTGATCTTTTTTTAAAAAAAAGAAAAAAAAAGGAAAATAAAGGAGAAAAAAGTGATAAGAAGAAGAAGAAGAAGAAGAAGAAAAACAATCACAATTTCATATCACAAATGAAAAGGATCTTGTTTCAATTTATTTTAGGCATAATTAAGTTATTTGTTTTTCTTTGTCTCATTATACAAGTTATTGTCTTTTGTGTTTTTGATCCATTGTGTTCTAGTAATTTTCTTTTATATGTCATTTGCTTCTTTTGAAGTTTTCCTATTTTCTTGGCTCTTTCGATTATTTTTCTTTTTAATACCATTTTGCCTCAACTAAGTCTTTAAAGATTTTGATCTTTAAGGATGTCATCAATTATTGATTATTTCTTGAGATTTGTTGATTTTGATTCTTTTAAAAACATAAAGAAGACTAGCTTGAGAGGTAAAAGGAAAAAGTGGTGAGATCGTTAGTGAGTAAAAACTAATAAATTGTATGAAACATGAGTGATCATTATATGTTTGAGTGCAAACATATGAGGGAGTATTTTATGAGGTTTCTTATTATTTCACAATGGTAGATTAGGAGAAGGATCCTTAATTTAAGTTCGTCATGAAAGACATGCTGGATGGATTATCGAAATTGAACCTTAGGTTAGACAGGATAGACATGAGGTGAGCCAATAAAAAGAAAGATTGAAAGACTACCATTGTTGATGAGTTCAAATTAAAACTATATGCCAAGGAGGATAAGAGGCAAAATCATTCTAAAGGGACTAAATCTAATCCCTCATGGAAGTAGAAATAGGAAGGTGACAAATTTCTTCCAAAGAAAAATGACAAGATGAGGTATTTGTTTTAGAAGGTACAATTGAAATTCTAAAGTCTTGTTATTTACATGATGATACAATTTCTCGCTAGTAAGAATTTGAGCTTGTTACTTTCCAAAACCCAAACAAAGGAGCTATAAACATGTTGGAGAGTGGTGATTCAGAAAATAGTAGCTTACATGATGATAAGATGCCACCAATTAAGGTTTGTTCAAATGCACAAATGCAAGTATCATACATGATGATATGATTGCAAATGAGAATGCTGATGAAGATCTCAAAGAAGATGATAAAATAATAATGAGTGAGAGACAAAATGCGTGTGAGAGATTAAAAGAAATATTTATGCAATAAAATAAGAGTTGTAAGAACACCGTAAAAAGGTGTAAGATAAGAGAAGAAAAAGGAGAGCTTAAAGAGGTTGCACAAAATAAAAGAAATTTACATGCAAAAGGGGAGCTTAAAGAAGGCACATAAAGTAAAAAAGATGTGCATGCAAAAGGAGAACTTAAAGGGAATGCACAAAGTAAAATAGATGTGCATGCAAAAAAAGAGGGTGGGCAAGAGCAAAGTCTTTATATAAAAAAGAGTGATGCGAGAGAAGCCTTTTTTTTTCACCAATATCCATAACCATGTTTTTGTTTCAAGGGATACATTTTGTATTAACGATTTGTATGACATTTTATATAAGGTTTTTGTGTCTCTTTTGAGGGGTTATGAAGGTTTGTTTTTCGCAGTAGAGTCGAAAGGATTACCCTCCATAGGAAGAGATAAGAATCAAGTAGACTTCATTATTAAGTCCATGGCCATTCATGAAAAAGAAAGCATATTAATGGAAAAATGTAAATGTTGAAAAGGAATTATTTTCTTCAAAATCAATTATTGCACCTTTGTGTAAAAAGGAGTCTTTATTTCTAAACCTTGTTTTGTTTCTAAGTTTTCTTTTAGTTCTAAACTTTTATTTTGTAGGAAGCTTTCTTTGGATTCTAAAATTTGTTTTACTTCTAATGAATATAGGTTTATTAAACTTTGTTTTGCTAGACTTGAATGTTTTTTTATCTAATGTTTTTGTAAAAGTGTTTATTTTAATGTTTGATCATGCTAGGTGGAGAAAGCATATTTGTAATTAATGTTCTACTAATGGTTTCATATTTAAGTGGAATTCGTTCAGGTTTTGTTTAGATGAATATGTGCAATTTGTGCTTAAACCTGGTACAAGGGTTTGGGTATGTATTTGGTGTTCTAAATTTCCTTTTGTGATTGCTTAGATTAATTGCCATAAAAAGAAATTACAAGGTAAGGAAAATATGGTAACCTTTGGTCCATCGCAAAGGTATGAACTTCCTTCGATATTAAATGCTAAATTCTTGGGTTTTGAGAGCATTAAAGAAATGGTTTTAGCAAGTTCTTTCATGTTTGTGAAATGGTTGCTTTTAAAAAATGCTTTAGGCCTGTTAGATTTTTGTTTAAAGACAATCAATTGTGTGTGCTTAAATATATTTTACATGAGTTGTTAGTTAAAAAAGCACATGAGGAGAATTTAATAGGAAACTTTGGTATGTTAAAAATTTTAGATATTTTGCATGAACACTCTTATTGGCTTAATGTGTAAATGATTGATGATAGATGTGTTGCACATAAACAAGTCAAAACAAAAAATAAACCACATAGTTTAGACCTAACTTTACCCCATTCATAACATACTTTGGATTGATCTTTATATGAATTTTGTTTTAGATTTGTTTATGTCTAAATGTGGAAATGATTCAATTTTTATGGTGATGGCATACTTTATTACATGTTACAAAATTAATGTTGCTATTAACCTTGATGATTTATTTTCAATAAGAATGTTAATTTGTGACTTGTGTTTGACCTCAATGGAAAAACTTGGAACTTACATGGAAAGTTTAGTGTTAGATTTATCTATGTTAGTTCTTATGTTTCTTTTTATCCTGGTGTAGGTCAAGATTTGTGGATGAATCTTTGTGAAGAGAAAGGTATGATATGATCTTAGTTAGCACCCATCATGAGGATTTACTCAAGATCAAAGGACTAAGGACAAAAGTAGGCTTAAAGAGGGTTAATGATAGAGATCAAGGTGCTAACCAAAACATTCCTAAGTATTTCTAAGATCCATTACAAAGGATTGGAGGTTCAATAACTAGAGCAAGGACTAAGAGAATGAAAGAAGTACTATAAGAATTGCTTATAGAGAAGTAAGCAGAAATTAAAGGATCTTTTTCAAGCCAAAATCAAGCCATTTGTACTTTAATTACATGGGAGGAACCTCAAGTTGACAGCTATAAAGGAAGGATAACATATTTGAAGGAAAAAATGTGACCCATGGCCATGCGTCTTAAAACACACATCTATGTCTCAAGTGGGCATCAGGAAATTGAAACACATGGCTAAGACACACGACCATGCATCCAAGCATATGGCCATGCATCATATCACATGGCCATGTCTTAAGTCTAAGGTTTTAGGTAGTGAAGACTAAGAATGCATGTTTGCAACATGGCTATGCATCGCTAAATTAGGATCGTAAAAACATATGGGCATGTACCATGGACATACATTTTAAGAAACTTTTGTTTTCTCTTTTTGGTTACCCAATTTTTGAGTTATTTCTTTCCTTTTTAGCTAGGATTCTGATTTAGAATGTATTTTCCATTTAAATATGACTTTATTTAGGAATTTTATACCTTTCTTATGTAAGAAACTTCTTTTTATAAGGCTTTATATAAGTCATAACCTTGTATGACAAATTAACAACATTATCTTTAACCAATATTATTAAGTTTTAGGCAAGTTTATGCTTTGCTTTCTTATATTCTTGGTAGAATACATATTAAGGAAGTGATCAATCTTTGTGGCATTTTCAAGATTACAGTTGTAAGGACTTAGTTTCCTTAGTGTCTAATCATTTGATTGTTAATTTGATTTTAGCTTTCTTGGGCAAAGTTACCAATCATATAAAGAGTTCCTAGGGCGGGTCTTCTAATGGGTTCTTTATCACAAACCTTTATACAAATGAATTTATAATCATCACTTAAACAAATCAAAGATAGTTTTCCAACACTATCTTAAGCCTATATCAAGATATATTAATGGATACTATCTTAACTCTTTCATGATATCATAAAATAGTCTAGACTACTTAACTTAAGAAGTGATCCTCCCACAATTATTATAAGAAATGAATTAGAAAGATCATTCAAAATGGCTCAAGCTTTTCTTTCCCAAAGAAAAATTAACATAAATATACTCTAAGCTTAAGCATTGTCTTTATGGAATACGTGGAGTTGAGTATTTAAAGTAGCTTCTTCCGTTCTTTTTGAAACTAACTCTATTTAGTTCAAGGACTCAAATGTATCTCTTTGTTTTCACTATTTGGTTATCTTTTTCATTCTTTTGAAAGTTTTAAAGAGATGGCCTTTTATATGTTTTCTAGGAATAACTAGCTAGTGCTTACATAAATTGAAATTTATAAAAAGAACTTATCTATATAACTATTGAAGCCTATCAATAATCGTCTAGATTATTGCCAGTCATTGAACATTCAACAAGCTCAACATTCAAATAGTTATTGGTTGGCTTTCTTAATGTTTTAGATAATGTCATTGAGATTTTTCCACAATCATTATTTGGCCTATCAATAGGCATTGTAAGCTTTAATAATCATTAAAACTTGAGAGATTTTACACAGATTCTATAATCTTATCTATAAGACTTTTTCAATTGGATATTGTTTGAGTTATATGCTTATTGCACTATCAATGGTGGTTGTATTTATTTCCACACTCATCATCACATCATAGACTTAAGAACTTTATACATATTCTATGGCCTTTTCTAGAGAACTTTTCTAATTAGGAGTTGCCCAATGCCATGCTCATTACTCTATCATTGGTCATTAAATTAAATTTTGTACCTTAGTTATTATTAATAAGGATTAGAGACCATTCCATAAGCTTTAGCATCTTTATAGTCATTGAATTCCTTTTGTGGTCATTAAAGTGAAGTTCATTTCACATAGAAGAGTTAACCATTTCTATAGGACTTTTTCAACTGGCCATTTTCATTCACCAATAGATTTTGAGCACTTTAACAATTATTAAAATGACTTTCCATAGTCATTGGTAGACTATCACTTTAGTCTGCTATGTTTTTCTTTAAATATAGGCTTAAGTCCATTTTGAGTTTTCCTTAAATATCCACAAATGATATCAATAATTAGTTTTATTGTGAATTTAAGCTTTTTAAAATATGAAGAATATGCCTTAAGCTTCATTAAAGTTGTGAGCTTAAGTTGTAATTGAGGGTCCTATAAGGAAAACTTAATACATTTGCACATATGTTATTCCTTTTAACCCTTATTTGTAATTAACATTCTCTCCCTTTTTTTTTATAGTAACAAATTATTGATTTATTAAAAATAAATCAAAGTGTTAATATTTAAAATTTGCTCTCTAGTATAAGTTCAAATTGTAACAATCTTCCCTTTAGGTTGTGTCATATTGATTTTGATCATTTTAAAGCATGTCAAAACTAGTATTAAGGCATTAATGTTAGTAATTTATATAACCTAAGTTGAATTTATTTTATATAACCTAAGTTGAATTTATTTTTAAGTAACATCAATCAATAATCATATTATCTTGCACATTTCATATTGATTTTTATAAACCTTTAAAACTTATTACTCTCCCTTTAACATCAATAAAAAATTATAAGGCAAAAATAGAGATTGCATAAAGGAAAATAAAGATATGAGTAAGCAAAATACAAGGCAAATAATGATAAGGAAAATTATATTGCATTGATAACTTGAAAATTAATGACATGATAAATATTAACTTCAAAGCTTATGTAGTATAACCAATATACTATGCATACAAATGTAAATAACAAAAGCTAAAAGACTTTGAAAAACATCTAAAAAAAAGACTTAGAAGGTTGGTTTGGATATGGGGGTTCTTTCAAGATTAGGTGGAACACAAAAAACATCAAGACTATTAAATTTATGTAGAACTAAATTCTCTACTTCTTTTCTGATATTATTATCCTGTTAATCCTTAAGAGTAATAACTTTGCTAGCTTGATATTCTTTTATTTTTTTTTTCCTTTTATTACTTCTTTTGAGTAGTTTCCAAGTCTTAAGTTCCCTTTTTTGAAGATATATCAACTAGAATGTTCGAGTATTTAGTGATCCAATCTAAAGCTTTAGAGATTTCAACCATCAAGTGATTCAAGTTCTCTACTCTAATTTATAATTCCTTTTTCTTGGCATTCATTATATTGATGGTTTATTTTAAAAGGTTGAGCTGGTGTAGGACTTGTCACTTAAAGTTTGTGGGATAATGGCTAAAAGTAGAGGTATAAATGTAGAAGGCCTATATGCCTAGCCTTAAGGTGATTCTTTCCAACATTAATTGTAGCCCTAAATCTAACCCTAGCAATTTCATCAGCATCTAGTTTAATATCTTCCTTATCGCTATTTTTGATAATTAATTCTCTTTTTGCTAATTAATTCCTATAACACTATCTATCTATTTGATGTTTTCTTTAAAATTCTTATGATTAGTAGCATCTTTTCACTAATGGCTTCATTAGTAGGCAATGAGAATGCTAACTAAGAAGTATTATCCTTTTTTCTCTTTGTTCTTCATCCTTTAGAATTGTCTTCACAAACTTGGCAATTATAGTTATATAATGAGCTATGACAAATTCATATTTCTTGTCATAGAGATTGTCCATCTCATTTGTAAATAACACCTTGCTATTAGATTAGTGGTATGCAATAGTCCTATCTATCATAAACAATTGAAGTTTAATTTGAATTCTAGCGCCCACTCTAAGTATCCTTCGCCTTGCTTTTAGATTAGGGGTATGCAGTAGTCCCATTTATCATAGACAATTCAAGTTTAATTTGAATTTTATCATTTACTTTGAGTATCCTTTAGACACCTCAAAACACTAAGTTAGTTGTTTAGGAGTTAGCACATGCTCATTACCTTAAAGTTGGAAGAATATTGTAACATCCCTAGCCATATTTATTGGCATTCTCACATGAGCATATGCATTAGATAAATAATCATTTAGAAACACCATTGCATTTGGGGACACTTGAACATATATGTAGTGTTTGTGTAGTTGTATGGCAAATTGTTTTATGTTGTGTGCGTGTTATAATACCATAAATAATGGTGTTTTAGAGCTTAATTAAAAGTATAACGTGTATCTAGGAATTAGGGGATGGATGAAAGTGCTTTATGAGTGAAGAAGAGGGACTAAAAGCAAAACTTTTAACTTTCAACCAATAGGAAACCATCCCCAATCTTTTGACTTATTTAAGATAAAAATACAGACCATTAGGGTCAGATTTTGAAGGAAAAACGTGGGGTATACCAGAAACAAGAGAGAGCAAAGGAAGAAGAAGCAAGGAAGAGGAAGAAGAAGAAGAAGAAGAAGAAGAAGAAGAAGAAGAAGAAGAGAGAGGGAGAAGAGTGAGCTGCCTAGGGTTTTTCAATTATGGGACAGTAGGTAAGTAAATTTATCTTCTTCTCAACTGGAATTAACATCTCATGACTTGTTAATCATGCATGTTTACTGAGAATTATGGAGTAATTGAGGTAGATCTCTTGGATGGAAGTTGTAATCCAAGAGAATAAGAGCTGATTCTGTTGGATTTTGCTGTTAGAGCAGAATTTTACACCCAGGATTTCGTAACCATAGAAGAGAAATTAGGGAAAGTGCAAAATATGAAAGTTGTAGCTTTATGTCTCATATAAATGTGTATGAAACAGTTTTTCTTGATTTTGTGTATGTGAGGAGATATGACCCCTTCAGTAGGACTAGGTCAAATCCGAACCGAGATGATATAGCCTTCTGTTTTCTTATATTTT
>CATIWR010276822.1:0-63623 GCA_949677035.1 Omphalea diandra
CACAACCCAAAAATAAATATACAAAAAAAAATCTATATATATATATATATATATATATATATATATATATATATATATATATATATATATATATATATATATATATATATATATATCAGACACAGTTTCAAAGCACATAGCATATGTGCGAACGGGAAGCCCTTTTTGCGGCCTCGTTGTATTTTGTGGTTAAGCATTTCTTTTTAAATTATATCACTAGCTTATTATCTTTCTTTTGCTTGTATTCCCCTCAATTCACGACCGAAACGGGACATCGTTCAGACTCTCTTACATATTCAACTAATTATTTTTGTCAGATCAGCGTACAACAACAGCAAACAAGAAATTTAGATATTTGATCGTTGACAGATCAAAAATGGGAAGGAGCAGATCATTAGCATCGTCAAGTAAATGGAGGTATTGCAATCCATCGTATTACCTAAAAAGGCCAAAACGGTTGGCTTTGCTTTTCATCGCCTTTGTTTGTGCCACTTTGTTTTTGTGGGATCGCCAGACTCTCATTCGAGAACACGAGGTACCTTTTCTTTTTAAATATATGTCGTAGTTATTTAATACATCTTTGTTTGGTTGACGAGAAAGTGGTGGAAAAGCCAGGAAAAGAAAACGTTTGGTTCAGAAATCGTCAATGTTGTGATATTATTAAAAAATAGGAAAAGTTATTAGGCTATTAGTTTGATAGATCCAACAACATAATCTGAACATAGTAAAGAAAAATTGAAGCTGGAACTAACTTCTTTAAAGAGTTTTATTTTTATTTTTTATTTTTTAAGAAATCAAGAATCCCTAGCCTTGTGATTCGATGATAACATATGTTTTCTTTGATTGATTTTGGCTCATGAATTTGGATTGTTTTCCTGAATGTGGATGAAAATCTCGTCTTTCCCAAACAAGTTCTCATCTATACTCATGAATCTAATTCTTTACATGGTGAATTGACTTCTATTGAAAAATTTAAAGTTATATGTAATTCCCTTATTCCAAATAATCTCATCTAAACATAACATGAAAGAAACAAAAACAAAATAAATCGAGTCTTTCATACTTCAGGACAGACTCAGCCTTGGCCTAACCTATCATGTAATCCTTGAAGTTTTATGCTTTACCTAATTAGATCCTATTGTTTGTTTTCATGCAATTGAATCTCCAAATTCTTAGTTTATTAGTTTATTTTCTGTTTTTGTATCAAGCTTATTGTATTTCTTACAATCAATGAAAAGAGAGAGGGAGAGAGATTGATATATTAAAGCTACAAATGTTGTGATGACGGAGGTAGTGTTACACAATGAAATGGTCCAAGGAAGAGTGCAAATTGATGGTAGTTTGTGGTGATGTGAAGTGGCAGCGATAAATGAGATTGTGATTTGGGTTTTGGCTTTAGGCTGTGTAGGGAACGATTTTTCCGTGGTTGATGTGGGTGGTTGAAATAGTGAACGTTGTATGGTTGGATCAAAAGATGATGTTGGGATTCTCCTTGATGAAAGTTGCTGGTTTTCTGTTGTGTATTGCTTCCAAATGGCTCTAAGAACATAGAATTTATCTTTTATTTTTCCTTTCTAAAAATATAGATGATGATTTTTTTTTTGCAAAGTTGATAAATAAAACATATTAACTTTTTTGGAAGGGAAAAACTTCTCAGAAAGTCATATCTTTTTATTAATAAAATTGCAGGAAATGAAAGAAGATACTTCTTTGCCAATTGAATTTTTCATGTAGGCTCTATGTGCACACCACTACACTCACTAAATTTGCCATGATCACTACCATAGATAGACTTCAAGGCAGTAGTGATTTAATTTAAAATGATTGGCCACATTTAGAAAACAAGCAAATGTTTAGATTTTTTTAGTTATTGCCCTAATTTTTTTTTTTTTTGGTTCTTTAGTGACCTAAGTACTCTATAACTGGTTTGCCTTGTCCACCTTAACCATGGTTTAAATTGTGGTCGCAGTCATGGTTGCATGTAATGATAACAGGGTTGTCGCAGCTGTAACGCAATAGTAACAGTAAACTGTTGCTCAATTTTTTTTTCCCAACAATTGCAAAATATTGCAAACTAGAAAATATTGGTAGAATTCACTTAAACAAAGAAATAACAACTAAGAATAAGCATAAAACACCATAAATAGAGGCATGATATCTATAATTTTTCACTAAAATTAACAATCAACTTAATTATATCAACAAATTAGACAACTGAATTGATAATTCCAAATTATTTAACTCTAAGTACACATTGTACTTAGCTCCAAAAATATAGACAGTCATAAGGTGTCTTGGCCATGGTTTAAATTTCAATTTATTCCAAATTAATTTAAAAAATTTAGAAAATTATAGAATTATTAGAAAAATAAAAAAAAATATGAGCTGCACTCTCTTAAGTCCAACTAGCCATATGTACAGCTTAATTGATAAATACGCATATTATAACCACAAATCAAATTAAATACCTAATTTATGTTTAACCACTAATCAAGCTAAATACATAACTAAAACTTAAAATTCAATAATATATTGCAAATAGAAGCAAGTGAAACCAAAGAAAAAAAAGGAAAGTGTTAATACACAAACACCTCTTTAAGTGGTGTAGACTTGTAGCATGAGGAAGTCTTGCAGAAATTTCCAGCCACAGAACTTGTTTTTTTTTTTTTAAAGTTAAGGTGACAAAAAATGAGAGGCTAGATTTTAGGTACAAATCAAGGCAAGAAGAAAAAGGAAAGTATAAGGAGAATAAATGAGGAAAGAGGAGATTTTGTGCAGGATTCGTAAGAAAAAGAGGAGAAAAAAGGAAAAAAATTCTATTTAAATCCTGCATTTTTTGCAGGATTCTTGCTGCCACAATTAAGGTAATGGCTTATCGTCTGTTGCATTAAAAATTAATAGCTGTAATGGCAACCACTGTTATACCACGCAAAAAAATTCTAGCCATTTTTTAATGGGAATAATGGTCATGTTCATTTCAACATCGCTGGTAACAACCATTATTTAGAACCATGACCTCAAGTTTCTCTATTTTATGTGCAAAATATAGCTAATGAAATGTAATTAATCCTTTCAAATTTCATTAATTTGTTCATTTGCTGTTTCAACATATTTCGTCAAATCTCTCAGACGAATCTAATTAGAAACATTGAGAATGGGACTCATTTTGTAGATTTGCTAGTAACTCCATCAAGCATGTAAGCAAATCTTCATTAATGCCATGCATTACCAATGTTCTTTTAGAATACATTCTTTCAAGCAAATGCTTCATTTTTATGGTTTGATCTATTTAATTTTAGGGAGGACCTATATCAAGAACTGCCCACGCCTTGGTTTGATGTCTTTATTAGTCTAGTTGTTTAAGGATTGCAAGTTGATGTCGGATAGCGATGCCATTGTGATAAGTTGCCCAAACTTCTCTTCATTCTCATTTCAGCCATTTTTCTTGGCACCTGGTTAATGTAGGATAAGTTTGGATTATCTCTAGCTGCTTGTGGTGGGTTAGGGTTTTCTTTTGGATTATCTCTAGGTGCTTGTTGTGGGTTAGGGTTTTCTTTTCCATATTTTATAGCAGAAAGAGATTTGCAGAAAATTCTAATTGCAAGGACTAACCCAAAAATTTTTAGGGCCATTTATTGTGTTTAAAATGAACAAACTCATATTAATAAAAAACATAATCAATTATTCTTTTATTAATGAAAAGTTTAATAAAATGGTTACTTTATTTAGTTATTTGCGGAGACTATTGGAATGTTTTCTTTGTTCAATGAGGATAACAACTATATGAAATTCCAATTACATTTTGGTTAAAAGTGTATGCTTGTAGATTGGACTTATACAGGATGGCAGGAAGAATGTTTTTCAACAAGGTTTTGGGGAGTATTTTACACGTAAAAGTAACAATTTTATTTTTAGATGTATTAAATTCATTCTCAACTCAGCATCCAATAAATAAACCTATATGATTACTTAATTATTTAACTCTTATAATTTCTATCCAAAAGTAACTTAATGGCTTATTGTAGTGATGCTCTATTTTTCCCCAACAATTCTCCACTTTTCCTAAATTTAGAATTGCTAAACAAGAACATGTACAAGAAAAATTAAAATTGAAAATCAATACTTACATTGAAGTAAATCATGAATTTCTTTACTGTTACTCTTAACATTTTTCTGCAGTTACAGGTTTGCATGACTATATCTTTCAAAGCTTTCGTATGAATTTAATCTCCTTAAGGAAAGTAGGAATGAACATCAAATGTATTTGGGTTAAAAACTATAATATATTTTATAACTATTTTCCAGAGTGATTTCACCAATAATGTTTATGGTTTTCAATATCTTATCAAAGATCTTAATTAGGTACTTATTCAGTTTTGCTTCTCAGTATGTGCGAAACTGAAATTCCTATCCTTGTGTCCCCCCCCCCCCCCCCCCCCCCGGGTGGGAGCACCAAAATAGTAGCGGGAATAGGTTTAAGCCCCTCATGTTTTCCCCTATGTGTGTGTATGTGTAAAATTTGCTTTGTTACAGCGTGTATATAATAATTAGGAAGTTTTGTATAGCTTGATTATTGGAGATGATTAGGAGCTAATTAGTTGACTTGCCCTGTATAGTTATTTTTCCTAGAATAGAATCTTTGTACATAATCTTCTCTTTAGAGTGGAATAATACACAACAAATATTTCTCTCCTGCACTGATTACAAGCTTGTTTAGCTTGAAGGCAGGCCAATTTTTTTTCTATCTTATTATTTTTCCCTTAAATATTGACTAATGATAGTTTAAATTGAATATAAATGCATATAATATTTAATGATTATATAAAAATATAATTTGTAATTATTAGCAATAAAATGGGTATTCCTGCTCCCATTTGGTTCTTGCCCTGATTTTCCCCCTTACCTTGCCCCCTAAAGAGGCAAGGATGTGAATTACAAAAGAAAAGGCTTAATTTCAGCCATCGACTCTGAACTTACTACTTAACTGCAACACAATTCCTAACAGAATATTATAATGCAAAAATAATTAAACTCAACTTAATAATAGTAAAATTCATCTGATTATGCACTGTATGACAAAGTAGTTTTAAATGTGATTTGGCATCCATGTAAACTCCAGCTGGTCACTAACCACTTTTCTCTCTCCTCATGCTCAGCAAATGAACAATTGTGCGTGGATTTTTGCCTCTCTCCTAGCTTTCTCTTTTTCTCTTGTCTCTCTCTATCTATCTTATGTTGTAGCTTTACATCAGTAGAAATTTAACCCAAAAAACAAAAGAAGGAAGAAGCCAATAATGGTGAAGTTAAAACAAAAGAAAACTAAAAGATGAATATAATTAAACTTGAACAGTAGAGAACGCACCATCCAACGGATAGAGAGTAGAATTCGAAGTTAGAGACTGAGTAGAAAGCTAAACCCATGATCCTCCTAATCTTTCCAAGTTTTTGGCACATAAGACGACTTCGCTGCCCCTTGTTTTTCCTTTTGGGCTTATAGAGGTTCACTGGTTGAGAACAAATCACCGTAAGTATAACGGAAACTTTCGAAGAAAAATAAAAGAAATGAAGAAGCTGAATTGTGAAGTTAAACAGGAATGTGCTAGATTAATGGCGAACTAATTCACTGATTCTGTGCCTCGCTTTATCAACATAATGTAGCTGTCTTTGACATTTGAATCAATCACCATTTCGCTGTATTCTCAGATAGTTAAATTCTATTTCTCTCTCTACACAGAGATAGCACCAATTATCTGGTGAAATTATCAAGAAAAGAAAATAAAACTAAATTGAGTAAAAAATTACAGAAAACATAGCTAACTTTTTCAGCCTTTTATTTTATTTTGTAGCTCGATAGCAGTAGAAATTTAACCCAAAAAAAGAAAAAGAAAAATAGAGCAGGAAGCTAAATTGTTGACCCCCAAAATCCTTTTTCTTTTTACCCCTTTTTTACCCCAATTTTCTTGGCTCATGAACCACATCATTATCCCCCTTGTCTTTTCTGTTTGTGCATTTTCAATACAGGTTCACTGGTTCAACAATATAAAGGGCGCTTTGGTAAATGTGTCTAAAAAATGAGCAACAAGACGATGCTGTTTAACCTTCTAGACTATAAATTGAATTCATCAGATCCCTAACCCCCAAATCCTTGGAATTAGTGCGGTTGTTAACTCATAATTTTTTCTATTTTGGTGGTTAATTGAGTTGTTTGTTAGCTCCAAAGCTGTACATCTATGCCCTATGAAAAGGCCAATGTGATCGAGCAATTAGGATTCATCATCATTGTCATCATTTGATGAATCTTTATCATTATCCTGTTTAGATGCAAGAGCTGTTTGATAACTCAACTCAACACTTAAAATTAAAAGTTTAAGCACTTATTTCTTTAAACTTATTTGATAATTTTATTTATCTATTATTTAAAAAGTTTAGTTCAGTTAGAATTCTCTTAAAATAAAAAGTTAAAATTTTTAACTTAAAATTATCACTTAACACGCTCAACCAACACGATAATAAAATGTTTTTATCAACTTGACCTATACACCCTTAACAAATCAACTAATTCTCTTTTAAAAACAAATTCTTTCTCCATACGTTTTATTCATAGCTCTAAATAATTTTAAGTATATGTCAAACAACTATACAGTTAAGAACTTTCAGTATTTAAATCATTTAGCGTGTAAAATTCAGTTCTTAAATTTTCAACACTTAATTTTCAGTTTTACCAAACACTACCTCAGATAATAACGCTACCAAACCAAAACCATCAAAGCAAAAAAATCTCAAGATATTCTCTTACAATCTCAAGGTTCCTTGTTTGAATGGGAGAAGCTAAAACAGAAAGGGAGAGCTAACAAAAAAGGAAAGTGATAACAGAGGGAGAAAACCATGTCTTAATGTTGATTTGTTGAGCATGATGAGAGAGAAAAGAGGTTAGCGAAGAGTTGAAGCTTATGTGGATGCCAAATCATGTTTCTGGGAGCTTTGTCATGCAGGGGATGAACGGATGGATTTTACTATTATTAAGTTGTGAGTTTAATTATTTTTGTGTTATAATTTTCTGTTTAGGGATTCTGCTGTAGTTAAGTAGTGGGTTCAGAGATGGTCGGTGAAATTAAACCCAAAAAGTGCCCCACCCTGTCCTATTGCTGTCCCTATCAGTTTGAGAGTGCTGGCTGCTAATGGCATAGGACTGAAAAGAGTTAATGGGCTTCCATAAACACTTGTTCAACATTTATGTACTTTTTTTTTAATATCTTGCTGATGAATTAAAAGAAAAGTGGATAATAATATCCTTTATATTTTTCTAGAATTCTTTTTTTTTTAAAATTTTTTTAAGTTGTATTGTATTTAATTGCTCAAATATGAGATTCTTGTCTGGAACAGAAGGATCGAATGGGTTTAGAAGATAAAAGGGATCAGAATAAGAATAGGCCATGAAAATGGACAGGAAAATATCTTATTTTTCATTCTAGACTATAGTTAGAAATATAAGATGGATAAATGCTGGAATCCTCATTTAAGTCTTGAAAAAGAATCTACAAGAGCAGCAACCATATGGTGTGATTTTTTGTTCCCAACTATTTATATTGATTTGAAACTGATATATGGCTGATAGTAGCATGTTTTCTAATATTTTTTTTTATCTCTTGATGAATTATAGTGAAGATAAGATGAAAGAATGAGAGCAAAATTTGATTAGAGGGAGTGAGGTAGGAGAAAAAAATGAACTTGTTGGTCCCATCCTTGATATCATATGGATGAATTTTAAATGTCATTTCACTATTTAATACTGCTAGCAAGTTAGAGTACATCCATCAAGGAAGTTTGTTGTTAATGACTTGTTAAATATAAACTTTAAAAAGATTGTCATATCTCCTGATGTGCAAATAACTAAATATTTATCATAAAAGATTTTTATGCCAAAATTTGATTTTCTTGTATGCTTATTTCTTTTGAGTGTTTAGGTCCTTACATGTCTGTCTTTAACAAAATTTAGTACCTTGCAGGTAGAAATTTCCAAGATGAATGAAGAAGTGAACCAATTAAAAGCAACGGTAAGGATATAGTTTTGGCTTATTTTTTGCTTTTTTTTAGAGTTTTAGTTTTTTTTTTCACTTACTTATCTAATGATTGTGGAAGGAAGAGTGGTCATTGGGTACTTATACCGTCTTGATTGCTCAAATTTATTAATATTTTTTTTATAGCTAAATGGTCTTGCCTTATATTACTTGTCAAGGAAGTTGTAGCTAAGATGAACTTGCCTTTTATTGCATGCCGTGTGAGTTGAGAGTCCTTTTTCACTAATGCTTGTGATATTCCGTGATGCTATTTTTGAGCATATTTGAGGTGCGTACTCTTAGTTCTGAGGCAATGGTGTGCAAGAATTTAGAAAGGTGAATCTAATAAGAAATCATTTGGACGTACAACACATGACATCTTGCTGAACTGGTATTTAAGATTGGAATTTTACATGAGGAAATAGGGTTTGGAAGACTCTAATGGCTAAGATAAAATAGTGGTTGCATATTCAAATTTTTTATGCGTACAGAATTTTTTTTGAACATTTTTACTTTTCTAAATTCTGTTGGTAGAATTTTGAGGAAATTCTTTAGTTTGTACCCTTTTACTTTATGCGGGTAGCTAATGGAGCATGGTGGCAGCATATCTACAAAATGCATTGCAAAACAGCTTCTATTACCCTGGTTGTTTTGACTTCTTTAAAGGTGCAAAGCTTGGTTTTAAATATTTATCCTTATTTTGATATTTTCCGAAGTTCAAAAGTTGTAGGATTTTTAGTTGGGATTCAGGGGCAACATTTTAATTTCTAGATTTACCAGTGTGGGCAACATTGTAATTTTTTAGAACCCTTTAACTTTTCTTCAATTTCTCTTGTAAATTTCTACATGATTCATGTTTAATTCCCTTTCATCAAAACCTAATTGAATGATATGAACTTCTTCAAAATTCCCAAAACACTGTTCCTGGGAATAGTTCGTAGTGCCCAGTCTGTACAGCAAACAGCCTGAAAACTTGTTTTTTTGTTATTCTGTATTCTAATCATACACTTCTGCAATGCAGTTACCTGCATGAATTCTTGCTTTTTCTAGCTTTTGCATGAACTAAACTGATTCTAAATAGTCTAACTTACTAGGACCCATTTGGTGTCATGTCAATGTACTTTGAATTGGACAGAAAGGAAAGAAAATGTTTTGTTGATCACATATGTGAACTTAGAAGATTGCTATTTCTTGTCCTTACAGCTGGAAGAGTTAAAGAATATTCATGGAGATGCAATTAAATTGATTAGCAGTAAATCTAGCAAGCCATCCCAAAAGACTGTTCCTGATGATCCTATCGCCAGTCAGCGGAGAGAGAAAGTAAAAGAAGCTATGATTCATGCATGGAGTTCATATGAAAAATATGCATGGGGCCATGATGAGCTTCAGGTATATAAATGTTTTCCAATAATGTTGGTTCCATTCATTAATGATTATATCTGTTTAATTTGCATGTTTGACTCTTCAGTCTCAAGCACAACATGGATTTGATATGGTAACTTGTGAACATGTAGTTGCAGCACTTAAAGAGCTTGTTTGATAGGAATATTGAAATTTTATGAAATTCATTTATAAATGCACACTTGGCAGCAGAAATTCCTTTGGATTTTTAGATGTTTGGAATTGGTTATACTCAACTTCATTTCTACCAAAGTTTGTAGAATTTACAATTGGATTTTTATCTGATACATAAATTATATATTACATGATGAGAGTTAAATGCAGATGAAATGAATTGCATATTCACTTGTTCTGATCATAATTATATGCAAATGATATGAATTAAATTATTCTAAACATAATGCAAGTTTTCGCTTGAACTCAACTTAACTCATCTCAACTAAGTTTTAATTCCAAGTTAATTAAGGTTGGTTATATGGATTCGCTTTTTCCACTTGGGGTAATCTTGGGCCATATATTCGGAAAATGAAAAGCCTTTAGGTCATTTTGAATTACTAAGTTCCATGTAAGCTTAAGGTCTATCCCTCACCTTCTTACTTGTATATGTGCTTTACTTTTCTAACTGGCCTAAAAGCCTACGACTCACATTTCCAAACCACCTCAGTCTTCCTTTCCTCAGTTTGTTTGCAACCAGGACAACTCTAGCTTTATCTCTATTACACTTATTATGAACTCTGTGAATTCTAGTTTGACCACATATCGATCTTAGTATTCTCATCTCCGCTACACGAATCTTGAAGACTTGTTGCGCCTTTATCGCCAAACAGTAACTCACATACATCATAATGGATTTTAAGTGCAATAAAATTTTTCTTTTAGTTTATTTGAAATCTTGTGATCACATAACACATCCGATGCATTTTTCCATTTCATTCATCCCGCTTTAATCCGATGGACAATATCCTCCGCATAATCCTCATCTTATAGTATTGAGTCTAAGCATTTGAAGTGTGTGTTTTGGAGTATAGTACTCCCTTTAATCACACTTTCATATTCTTCCTATTACTGTTGTCCCATATTCTTCTTGTTATTGCCCTCTCTAAACCTACACTGCATATACTCAGTGTTAGTCCTATTTATTTTAAAATCCTTTGCCTTTGATGCACTTCTTTAGAGCTCTAACTTATTATTGACTTCTGCCTGAGTCTCATCCATTAGCACTGCCATCAACAAAATATCATACAATAAGGAATATCCTCCTATATATCCTTTGTTAGTTTATCCATGATTAAAGTGAAAAGATAAAGACTTAATATTAACCTTTGGTATAGTCTGAGTGTCATGGAAAAGTCTCTCATATCTCTTCCAATTGTATGTACACTAATGACTCTCCCATCATACATGTCCTTTATTACTTAAATGTATTTAGTTGACACATTATTGCGCTCTAAAATCCACAACATATCTCGCGACACTTTATCATAGACTTTCTCCAAATCGATGAACACCATATGCAAATCTTTCTTTATCTCTTTCTAATTCTTCATTGAGCTTCTACTAAGAAATATTGCTTCCATTTGACATAAAACCAAATTGGTTGGCCGATATAGATGTGCAACATCAAATGCTATGTTCCATAACTTTCTCGCACAACTTCATATTATGACTCATAAACTTAATCCCTTTATAATTTGAGCAACTTTGGCTCATTTGTTTTTAAAGATTGAGATTAAGATACTCTTTCTCCATTCGTCCAACATTTTTTTGGAGATCAAAACTTTGTTAAATAAATGAGTTAATCAAGCTATCCTTATGTCCTATAGGCATTTTCACAATAGGTATCCTATCGGGACCACATACTTTTCCTATTCTTATTTTTCCCAAGAATAAATGTCTTTACATTGAAATCACCAATTCCAAGTAGTATTTAGTCTTCACATGAAGGCTTGCTAGTGAATTATGTGTGCTTGAGGAAAAATTATTAGGGCCACGAGGTTTAGAATGATCCTTACCTTATAATCTCATGGATTGGTAGATAATATTGTGGATAATTTATTTTACTTGTTTTCATTGATTGTTTTAATCACAACCTTGTGTTAATGGTAAAGAGATGCCTCTATTATCCAACAATTCTCATGGCTTGTTTGAAGAAACAAATTCATGCCTTTGCAAATAGTTTGTTGTTTGAGTGTTTGAAGCACAAAATTTTCCAACATTTTTTATGGCTTGTCTACAGAAACAAATTCATGCCTTTTCAAATGATTTTTTGTTTGAGTGTTTACTTGGCATTAGGAAGCATGGTAATAGTAGGAAGAATTGATATGCAGGGTCTATCAACCAATCTAAGAACGTCTTGAAGTTCTTCGTTGTTTTGATGAGCCCAAGAAGTTTTCATTTTCTTTTCCATTTCTTGCTAGAATTGGAAATGAATTATTCTTTTTGGACAATATTTAACTTTTTGAGGAAACAAGGATGGACTTATCTTTAGTATAAAATGTTAAAGAGAGGACATTTTTGGGATTTTCTATTTTGAGTTTTTTTTAGTTTATTAGTTCCTAAAATTCAAAACGTTTTTGAGTTTTGACAAAATTGGTCAATTCTTTTAATTTTGGCAAAATCAGCCAAAACTAATAAAATTTTGGCAAATCTAACCAAAATTCAAATTGATCAAAATAAAAATAATATATCACGTGACGCGACAAAATCAGTTGACATGAATTTTAAAAATTAGTAAAATCAGTTAACATTAGTTATGAACATCAATTAAAATTATTTTAACTCGATGCATTATTTTATTTTGATCAATTTGAATTTTGGCTAAATTTGCCTAAATTTTATTAGTTTTGGCTAATTTTTTCAAAATTAAAAGGATTAGTTAATTTTATCGAAACTCGAAAAGGTTTGGATTTTATAAGCCAAGAAACCTTTCTTTTTTTGGTACAATCGAGTGATCATAATATATTTATTGGAGATGACAATGCTGAGCATGCTTCTTTAGAATTCAAAGATGATGCAGTTGATTGGAGGTATGAATTTCCATAAAGATGCTGTAAAATTCATTTGCACTGTCAAGAATGAAAAAAATCATTAAATTTTATTGTGAATATTAAGAAAAGATATGATATTTTTTAATCAAGTGGTTAACAATGTACTTGGAGGGATTTATTGGAAGTTTCTTCTTCGTCCTCCAAGTCAGAATGCATGTTCATGTAATTCTGGGCAAAAGGTTTTTGGAAAATTCTAAAACCAAATTAGAGTTGAGGACCTGCATTGCAATGGGGTGTTGATGAACTTCATAAATCCAATCAATGGCATGTGATGATTTGGGTCAAGAATTTAAAGAGAATATATAGAACAAAATAAGGTTCAAGAAACTGAGGATGTACAATTATTTTATATCATTGTTGAAGATATGACAATTATTGGCAGATCAAGTTTTTACATGATAAGTTGGACCCATGATTCACAGTACTCTTAATATCATTTATTCTTGAATTCTTAATTAGTTACAATATGTTGATTTGTTGGAGTAACAAATTTCAATTATGTTACTAATTCTCTTTTGGTGGATGCTATTAATCTACTAAAATTTTGAAGACATTTGCGAATTGTGATAGGTTGCTTGAAGAGATTATAGGCATTCTTGTATTAGAAGTACTCTTTTATTTGGTGTAAAGATCTAAGTCTGAAGTTGTAAGCTTAAGGATGAGTTTAGAGGGTTTGACATGGAAGATTTTGAATTATTAATCATATATTTTTATTATAATTCTTTTATTAGTTTACATTTTATTTTATTTTTGAATTTTGTGTTAGTCGATGTGTTTGTTTATGTAAATTTACAGATGTTTTAATGGAGGCTTCTTGGCGTTTTAAATAGGCTTGTATGGATTTTTCTTTTATTAGATATTCTTGAGTCAATTGAAAAGAATGAGTGGGTAAATTACACGTGTCATTGAACTTTGTTCACAATTCTATTGTAGTCACAACTTTTTAAATTTATACAATTTAATCATTTAACTAACATAAATATTCTATTAAGGTCTAATGATCTAATTTATGGCTAATCAATCACCAAACTAATGATGTGACAACAGATTGGCCACCTATATCAGTTATGGGTTTGCCACTCACTTTCATATGACTTCCTATCATGATATCTAATTGATTTGTTACTCACTTTGATTTAGATGAATCTAATCAAGGGACAGAAAGTGATGCGAGAGTATTTGGTGGGTCCGTAAATGATGTGAGCTGGCAATCTCATTGCCATGTCATCATTTCGGTGCTTGATTGGCTGGATATTAGGTCATTGGACTTTAGTAAAATGTTTGTGATAGTTAGATGACTAAATTGTATAAATTTTAGAAGTTGTGACCACAATAGAATTATAAACAAAATTCAGTGGCCATTGATACAATTTGCCCAAAATTGAGCTTTTCTTTGTTCTCTAGTGGATGTATAAGTCTTGGATATGCTCTAGCCGTGTTAACATATTTCATCCTGCCCAGTTACTCTTACTAAGGCCTATTTGAATCTTCTATTTGGGTAACATGCTAGGATAAAGTCATGTGCAAAACATTTTTTGAGTGCTTGACAAAATGACTAGCTGGTTCGAATTTGCATTATTTACCAGAAGATGGTTGTTAATTATTGTCTTGTATATCCTAACCTTGATTGCAAAAGACTAGCAGGTCGGAAGTGGCATCAGTTGCCAAGAGGGAAAACTTCTGAACCTCAAGCTTTGATTTGGTGAAATAGTGGTGTGAGAAGTCCATATGGCAATTTGGTTAACATTAGGTATTTGCTGCAGGTTCAATTGTAAGGGACCTTGGTGTATTTTATATGCATGGGTATTTCATATATTTTCTCAGTTCTCTAGAGTTAGGTTGAGTTATAGTTTTTTTCGGGTCTTAAATATAGTTTTTTTTCTCTGAGTTATTTTAGTAATCTTTAAGTCCTAACTAGTGTGGTAGTCAAATAAGGAAGAAGCCTTTTGATTTGGACTTGCAAATCTCATATGGAGTTCAAAGAAGGCTTATAGTCAGTTGAGCATATAGATAGTTGTGCTTATAGTATTTTATTATTTCAGTCAATAAATTGCAGTAATTGTTTCTTTGTGGATTGTGTGTGCAATTGTAGCTCTTGGTGTGTTTAGTACTGTATATGAAATATCTAATGTGTTGCGTGAGGAATTCTGAGCATGAAGCTTGGAGTTTTTTTTTCCTTGTTACTTTCCCAACAAATAAGAAGCCTTTGATTTGTACATACAAATCTCGTTGATTTGGAGTTCAAACAAGGGTTATAGTCAGTTGAGCATGTAGATATTTATGCTTATAACTTATTGTTATCTCAGTCAAAAAATTCCAGTAAGTGTTTCTTTGTGGATTGTGTCATATAATTCTAGCCTTAGGTGTGATTAGTATTGTCTATAGAACTTCTGTTGTGTTGGCTGAGGAATTCTGAGCATGAGGCTTGGAGTTTTAACTTTTTCCTCATTATTTCCACCACAACCAGATCTGAAGTCCTGCAAATGATTTCTGATTTTAGGCACTCAAATTCTGTCTTTTCTTATCACATCCAACCTTAAACTTATAATGAATAAAATAGTGTTTTCCCTGGATGTTCTTAATCAACATTATGTCTTTCTCTTGTCATGTTATCTTTTGCTATTTGACCATCCTTTTAATTTCATTCTTTCTTTGCTTATCAGCCACAAACAAAGAATGGTGTTGATAGCTTTGGTGGTCTTGGAGCAACTGTAGTAGACTCTCTTGACACATTATTTATAATGGGTCTTGATGAGCAGTTCCAAAGAGCTAGAGAGTGAGTTAAATTTTCTATTGTTGGTCTATTGATGTTCAAATATGGTTTTTTATTTGCCTTTTATTATATCCTTTTACACATTGCATTCTCCAGTTCTCTCATATTACATGATAATTATTGCATTCTTCAATGGTGATTTGATAGGTATTTTACAATTTTGAAGCAAAATATTCATAAATCGTAATGCGTACATATAAGATTATAGTTTCGTTCAGGGTCATACATGGTAATAAATTGTGCATACGTATGTACATGAAAAGGATGTTACCCAATTACGATCCCAAACCAGTGTGAGTTGTAGGAAAAGCAACTGTAGAAACAGTCTTACTCTCAAACAATTTGCCTGAATTGGGTATTCCCAGCCTTTGGGCTGTCAATTTTATCATTACTAGCTCGGGGAGTCTTCCTTTATACAAGATACTAACATAGTTGTCCTTATAGATTCTTGAGCACTGTATGCAGAGGATGCTTTTAATGAAACACATTATGGCTGTTATTTTGGATGACATTCATTTTTCTCTAAAACCATGAAGTTTCAATATTCATACTATCTACAATTCAATAGGGGGGATATCATTTCCCTATTAATTTAATGAATAAAAAGTGATTGGGTACCAAGTTTATTAATATGCTTGTGTATTTGAGCATGCATGTGGATGTTTACCCTGTTTTCTTTACCTCCATTTATGGATTGTTAAAAAAGTTGTAGAAAATTTCTATTAGTCCCTTTTGGTCTCAAACCTCCAAAATTGTAGTATTAATTTTACATAATTTCTTGTGCTTCACTTCTTAAACACCCATTCCTTCCTAACTTTAAAAACTCAGTTGTGCTTTTCAAAATTTTAAATCCTAGCTCATGGATCAGATTGGAACTTTAAAGCTTTCCTTTGGAAAACGAATTAAAATTTCCTAAATGTAATTTTTTCCCTTATGGTGTAATTTCTCTTTTTTGATAATGATGACACTCATTTTAGTGGTAATGCAAGATGGTGAAATTTTTAATGTAAGGTAGTTGTGTTTGGGTTCCTAACTAGACATATAAACAATGGATATGAATTATTATTATTTTAGGTTATAACCTTTTTAATTTGTGCATTTCGTGTTTTTTTTTTCTTTTGCATTTATTTAGTTTTAGTAAAATTTTTTGAGATCTATACTTCTGATGCAATTTGGTATTCTTAAAGGAAAAAAGAAAAAGATAATTGCTCTAAAATGCCATATTATGACTAAAAGGGCCCTGGCTTTGCAATTTGCAACCATGATCAAGTTTGTGCCCACTACCAAAATTTATAACTATGTGGGTTGAATTTGTGTTTTTAATTCTGGAACCAAAATCTTTAATGTTTGTGACCTATGAAATTTAATGAGGCATTTCTTTAATCAGTGCATTATTGAGCTTTATTTTATTCTTATCCTCGGTGGTTTTTTTCCCCTTGATTTCTGTTTTTATTTTAGCATTGTTAACAAGTGAGCATTTAGATATGAGGAGTGTCATGTTTTGATACTATTCTTTGGAAAGTAAATCAAGCTCTATATTATACAAGAAATAACTTGTGCTTTACTGAGTCGACTCGACTAATTCTTAATCTTAATGAAAATGACTTTCCTTTCTTCCGATCTGGCTTCTCTTTTGTCTGTTAACTTAGCTATTGAATCCTCACTTTGATTTATTTTGTAAGTTCTCGTAATTTATATTTCTTCCCTTTATTCACCATCACTAAATGTATGATTATAATGTGTTGGTACAATTCCTTTTGATTGGTTATTGTTTACTGTTGGTATCTTTAGATGCAATTGCCATTCTTTGTAGGTGGGTTGTGAACTCATTGGACGTTAACAAAGATTATGATGCCAGTGTCTTTGAGACAATCATCAGGTTGGTTTGTGAGGTTTAATATATGGTTTATTTAATTTTATCAAGTAATGATTATTATCTATGGCATATATGATGAGTGAGTAATTATTTTTTTGTTATGTCTTGGTCTTTTATATTGAAATCCAGAGTTGTAGGTGGACTACTTAGTGCATACGATCTTTCAGGGGACAAAGTTTTCTTGGCAAAGGCTAAAGACGTTGCAGATAGATTGTTACCTGCATGGAATACGCCTACTGGCATCCCCTATCACACCATTAACTTGGCACATGGAAATGCACACAACCCTGGATGGACTGGTGTAAGTAGTTTGTGCAACTTTTTGTTTCTTTTACTCGTATGAGGGATAATGTGTTGTTGAGTTGTTTTTATTTCTTTTTGGAACAATTATTTTCTCTGTGATTCCATGCCCTTTGTTTTTTTGAAGGCATGATATAGAGCCTCAGTTTCTTACACCAAAATGCTATATTTCTTATTGTATGACGTGTGAGACACATCTTCAAATGCTATTATTATCTGCTATTATTTTTTTTTGACTTGATTGATATTTTGAGATGTTTATCTAGTATTATATGGTAGTTAGCATGTTCATGTAAGTATTCAGTATTTTTGTTTTTGTTCTTGGTTCTAGGGTGACAGTATTCTTGCAGATTCTGGCACTGAGCAGCTTGAATTTATTGCACTTTCTCAAAGGACTGGAGACCCAAAGTATCAACTGAAGGTATCTTTCTCTCTATTGCCATTCATGTATCTGGTTATTGTTTATATTATTATTATTATTATTATTATTATTAAAGATGTTCATATGCTGTGTGGGATTCTGCAAAATTAATTATTCCTGTGGCAAGTGAATTTGGAGGAAGCAGGTTCTTTTATCAAACATTATGAATGGTTTCCTCTTCTGAGCAAAAAGAAACAATAGTGGTTGTTGATTTATTTGGAGCGAATTTGTTGGCTTGAGAGTTTGTGTTTCAGGTGGAGAAGGTTATAACAGAGCTTAATAAAATATTCCCTGATGATGGTCTTCTTCCAATCTATATTAGTCCTGACAGAGGAACTGCATCATACTCAACCGTAACTTTTGGTGCCATGGGAGACAGGTATTGTCCATTTAAAGATATAATATGTTCATGTTGCTTCAGAGTTTATTATCTATTATGCTAGGTAACACGGAAACGGGAAATGCAAAAATGGACACAAGAAAATGACATTTTTTAAAAAAGTAGTAAATAAAATGTGGAGAAAAAATGTAAAAAAAATATATCTATATAGGGATATAGTTATAATCATTTTTTCTTAACATATATACATTTATAATTATTGTAGAAGCAAAACAAATTAAATCATACAAAAAATACTATTAAAGATAAGCATCCAAATCAACATTAGTTATAAAAAATAAGATGATAATAACAGGCCAAGTATTCAAAAAATAAATATTAATTGTTAGAAAGTTTCATAATTAAAATTAGTACTAGAAAATTCATTCAAAACAGAAAATACAATGTAAAAAATTTATTAAATTTCTTAAACTTCATTATTCTCCTTTTCCGTGCTTTCATTAGTGTCTTCATTGAAGAATACTGACTCTAACTTTGGTTCATCTAAAGATGGATTGGCAAACTAAAAAACACAAATGTCTTCTATGCTCGCAAAGTTATCTTATCCAACATCCCACGTTTTAGTATGTTTATTATAATATTAGAAGGTGCTTCTTAACAAAAGATGAAGATTGTTGTGAATAAAAATTAGATTTTCAGCATGATTTGGAGTTATTTTATTCTTTCTATATGATTGAATAAAGGAATAAATACCTGAATTTCTTTCACAACAAGAAGAAGTTGATTGTCCAAATGTTCTAATAGCTAACTTTTGAAGTAAAGGTGCACTTGTACCATAGCATGTCCACCATTTTCTAGAGTCAGTGTATACATACTACTAAATAGAATCCGGATCACCAAATGATCCACTTTTTAGAGAAAAGTTAGTAGCATACTCATCATAAGCTTTAACACATTCATCAATAGGAAAAATCCTCCTAAAACATTTATTTCTTTCTATAGATACTTTTCCATTCATGTGTGGAGGTACTCTACTTTCTCTTTCTTGAATCTATTTATCATTCTTCAAAGAAATGGAAACCCAAAACAAATTAAAAAAAAAAAAAAGACTTAAGAAGAAAGAATTAAAAGAATTGAAATAGAAATTTATCTTGAGTTCAATAAATGAGCAAAGTGAAGTATTATTTTTTGCCCAACAATCAACAAGAATGCAATGGACCACATCATAAAAAGAAGAAAAATCATCCAATTTCTTTTTTTCATCTCATATATCGCAACTTTCATATTTTCAGTTATAGATTCCCACATCTCGTTACCAAAGGAAGTCATGGTTTGCCTATATCTCAAACTCTAATCATTTCATAAATAAAGCTAATGAAATGAAGAATGCAAGTTACTTTCTCCCATCAATCTTCATCAACCACCTTTCATGAACAAATTTATCTTTTTCTTGATCATCTTTTGTGTACGCTACCCATTCATTACTCATCACCATTGCTTCTAAAGCATGTCTAATAAACTTAAATCTCTTAAGAATAATAGAAGTAAAGTGAATATTAGCAACAAAAAGCAACTGCGATGAGCTAAATCTGTTAAACATAGCAAGTCTTATTGAATGGTTCATATAAAATTCTTGATTTGCCTAGCATCTCTATATACTTCAGTGATCCAATGACACTCATCATATGTTTCTTGATAAGTTTCCATATATTTAGCTATACATATGTTTTTCAAAGCAAGATTAAGAGTATGAACAACACATGAAGTCCAATAAATATGTGAAAACATACCTTCAATTATTTTTCTAGTGAAGTTACAATATTTAATATTATCAGTAATGATTTAGACAACTTTTTGATGATCAACCTCATCAATAACATTTGTCAATAAATTAATAATAAAATGCTTATTCCTTACGTCACTAGAACAATCCACAGCTTTAATAAACGTGGGTCAGATTCACAAACAACCATTACACTAATCAAAAGGTCTCCTTTGTGGGTTTCTCCATCTATCACTCACAATGCTATAACACCCTTTTCCATCCAAATGCTTTTTATAGATCTAAAAGTCTCTCTACGTGTACTTCTCCTGTTAAAATAATGTGGTTCTCAATTTGTTATAACCAGGAGGTATATAGCAACCCAAAGGATGATTAACAGCAAATAAGAACTAATGTAATATGAGTTCTTGCTAAATTAAAAGGCAAACTTCCAATAAAAAACATTCTAGCAATCTCTTTATTTAGTTGATTTTTGGTTTGCATGTCAAAAGTTTTAGCAATAGGAGAATCATCAACTCTTCTCCTCTTTAAAGCATCTGAAACATTTTGTTTATCTAAAGACAAAGGACTTTGAATAGTGTTGTTGGTAGTAGTAGACACAAAACTGGCTTAAGTTGTGCATTAGAGATTCTAGTTATAATCTCATCCTTGAGTTTTCTCATTTCAGATATACTTTCAACTCCCAACTTTTTATATACACTAATCTCTTTTCCACTAATTTTTAACAAATGAACTCTCACTCTTGTGTAAATCTCTTGCTTTTCTCGATGATGTAAATTACATACTCATTTCACATTATCTCATCCTTCTCTTGTTTTTTCAACTTTAGTGACCTATTGGTACAAAGGACAATTATTATCACTTCTGAGTTTTGATGTCACACTAGTGGCATTATGATTAGAGCTACTGCTTTTAGTATCACATAATTCACAAAAATAAGTTTGTTGAATGCATTATGCTTATTAATATATAAATGCACTTTGCAAATTAACTATTTAAATACATATATTTAACTCTCTACTTAGACAATGTTAATTATCCATATACTCAAATTGATTATCTAAACACAAAGGAAATATATATATATATGTGTGTGTGTGTGTGTGTGTGTGTGTGTGAACACACACACACACACACACACACACATATATATATAGTGTTGAGTTTCTATATAGACAATTAAAGAAAAGGCGTTAACAGAGTAATATAAAGATTGAGCATAGCTTTGTTGGGGCAATCAGAGACATTCCTAACTTGCCATAGAGCCCAAGCAATCCTAATTCATAAGGAACCCGTTGAAGCTCTCAAATGAAAAAAAAAGAGCAGCATACTCAGGACGCCATTATTGAAAGGATTTGCACATCTTGACATATATTGATTATGGCATATCATATTCTTTGCACCAAATCACAATCTCGTGTAACTAATATTAGGAAATCAAACAAATTAATTAACAAAAGTATTCAATGGTTTAGTTTTTAAAAACTGATTTTCCAATTTTGTAAAAATTGAGTTCTATAACAGATTAAAAATAAAATTTCAACTTTATAGCTTCCAACCAATCAGGTAGAAATCAAATTAACAGTGATTTAATTTTTTAAAACAAACAAATTAACCAAAATTATGGTCCATCAAATACTAAGAAAGAAACATTGCTGACTGTATCAGAGCTCATGAAAAATAATATTCATGAAACCAAACCAACAAATATATGTGCAGAAAAAACCTGATTAAAATCATTAAAAACCCACTAAAAACCCCAAACTAACCCACTAAAAACTCACTGGAAAACCCGATTAGGCTAACAAACTTGAATATTGCGCTGCAGTCGAGTTTGCCACTGTTGCCATCATGCTGCCACAGACCTTGTCATCGATGCAGTTTGCATCAAGTCAAATGGGATGAGAGTGTTGGGTCTGTGTGTTTGTGGACTGGGTATGCGTCGTCTGTCTATTTTTTTTTTTTTGGCTTAAACAAAAGAAACCGAAATGTGTCTCATAAAAGGAAATATGTTTCTCATATTTCAAACATTTTAGAAATGGGCGCAAAACATTTTGGGCCTCTTTTAGCGAGTTTCCAAGGGGAAAACATTTCTGAAACATGGAAATGTCACTCCCCAGCCTTTTCCATGCATTGGAGCTATTATGGTATTTTTACTTGATTAAACAAACTGCAAAAATCTAATAAGATTGGTTGGGGATAATTTGAGATTTTACTGCAGCTTTTATGAATATTTGCTCAAAGTTTGGATTCAAGGGAACAAGACTTCAGCTGTGGGACGTTATAGGTAAGAAATCTTATTGTTGTACATATCTGTTTGCTTTTGCTTGTACAGATGCACTTTTGGACTTTGTATATATGTAGGCTTGTACTATATGGTTCTGTTTGATACTTTTAAGTTGGATATTTTGGAAGAAAAGAAAGTAAAAGCTCAAATCTCATATTTTGGATCTGGTTTCATTTCTTCTATGCATGTGTCTAATAAAAGCTCTCATTGAGTAGAATAACGGTACAATCTGTATCAGCAATAGCTATTCCCATGTGGATTGAAGTTAAAGATTAAACACTTAATCTTATATTTCTCATTGTGGTTGATGACATAATACTCAATGGATTTATACACGCCCTAAGTCTTATATGGCTAATTAAAAACCTAATTCAATTTTGTCAAATAAAATCAGGTTGAGATAAATTATGGGAAGAAAATTTTGAATACTCAAATTGTAATTGATAGTAGAGTCCTGAGGGGAAAGTATTAAAATTTACATTTTTTGATGTCTATTTGAAATTGTTTTCAGAGAATGAACAAGATTAGAAGAAAGAGATCAGAAGCCATAACCTCTATTTTGGTTAGGCAAATAATGTATATTGTTCAGAGTAGGGTTTTATTTTACATTTTATCTGTATTGACTAAAATACTCTAGACTGGAATACCTTTATCTCATAACACTCACCCCTCAAGCTGGTTAGAAATTCATTATGCCCGGCTTGTTGCAAATCTACTCAATAAAATGTCTGCTAGTTGTTCTGCTGTTCTAACTTGTTTGTTAGAAATGAGCCCTTCTTGTAGTTTCTCACAAACAAAGTGGCAGTCGACTTCTATATGTTTTGTTTGCTGATGAAACACAAGGTTATTAGCAATATCTATAGCTGCCTGATTTTCACACTGTAATTGCATAGCGTCTGAACTGCCAACACCAATTTCTTCAAGAAGATGATACAACCAAATAAGCTCACAAGTGACTTGTGCTGTGGCCCTATACTCAGGTTTTGCACTAGACCAAAATGGATGTAACAGCTGTTAGCTTTTAGTGTAATGGCTGTTAAGGCTGCTATGATAATTAGGGGCAATAATTTTTTATCCTTTGTGAAGGTTTCACATGTTGCCGTCCCATTTTCTTTACTGCCCAGCAGCTAGCATCTACAAAGATCATTTTTTCTGTTTCTCTTTCATTTTTCTTCTTATTCTCTTTTATATCATTTTTTTCCATTTCATTTGTGCCTATCAAATCCAGCAGCTTGTCTTTCAGTAATTCTTCATAGATTGACTTGAAAAAAATTTAAAGAGGAGAATTGTTTTAAGGAGGATTTTTTCACACTTAAAGAGGTGTGTTAATATTTATACTCCCTTGTTTTTATTGTTTTACTAGCTTTTAGATTACAAAATATTGTTAAAATTTTTAGTTTTAATTAGGTAATTAGCTTGATTAGAGGTTATAAAATGCATATTGATCTTGATTAGTGGTTAAATCTAAATTAAGTACTTAGCTTGTTTAGTGGCTATATTATGTGCGGATATCAATGAAATTGTCTATAATTAGTAAAACTACTTATTTAAGTAGTTATTAATTTTGGATAAAGACTATAGATGTTATATCTTTATGTCGTTTTATGCTTATTAGTTATCTGTAAGTCCTTGTTTTAGTGAATTTATGAAAATATTAATTAATTTGTAACATTTTGCAATTTTTGCACAAAAATTGCATAACGGTTTGTCGTTGCTGTTGCATTATAGCCACGACAGCTCCATCACCGTTAACCACGACCGTGATTGCAATTGTTATTGTGACCGTGATGTAAAACCATTGTAGAGCGAACTCAAATTGGGACAAAGTTTATTCAAAGTAGGAAGAGAGAGATGACGAAATCAACATTAAAGTGAAGAAGGGAAGAATCATTGGTACTAGCACAAGCAACTGATAGTGGGAAGTACGTACAAGTCACCAGACTCACGACCTTTACCAATAATTTGCTTCATCCCAAGATCCTGAAATACATAATGGACAGGAAAGAAATAAATACCACCATTAAGATCATTGGTAATTTTACTAACTGATAGCAAATTAAAAGCAAACTAATGCAAGCACAAGACTGAAGATAGGGAAATAGAACCTGTTGGATGAGCTGTACTGCTCCCAATTATTGGGGAGGTTGAACCATCTGCTAAGGTTACACTATGTAAAGACGAAGAAGCAGTAAAAGATGAAAGAATACCTGTGGTCCCAGTCATGATTAATAGCAGCTGAATCTATGACCCAGTTGCATGAATTAGTAGAGAGACAAGCTGTAGAATTACCTGTCTGAACCGGAGCAGCAGTAGAAGATGTAGCATGAACATGCTCTTGAGAAGCATTGAGCTTAGTTAAGTGGGCATACTCATTAGCAGAGATAGTCACTTGAGGTGCAGGTAATAGACCAGTAAGAGTAGGCAAGAGACCCTCTTGAGTCACAACATGAGCAAACTTTTGACTGTGAGAATGTGGCGGTTTTCATTGCAACTTCCAACAATTTTTTTGAGATGTCCTAGCTCACCACAGCAACAACAACTTCACCACCTTTATTTCCATTTCTACTTCCCTGTGTATTACCAGGTTGAGGACCAGAACTTATTGATATTTTATTTATAGATTCTTTAGAAGCTCAGAGAAGCGTGACATAATCACTCAAAGATATGGGCTTGGAACTTGCCAAAACCTGTGCATGGGCAGTGTCATATTCTTTTCTGGCAAGGAAACACATGAAAGCTATTTGTTCTCATTGTGACTCCACTGTTTAGCATCATTTGTGATAGGGAGCAAAGCTTTTATCTTCTTAAACACATGTTTAAAATCATTAAGGTGTTGGACCAGCATTTGCTCCTGCTGTCTGGCACGGTAAAGTGACTGCAAGACTTCCTATTTATGGAACAAATTTTTCTTGCTAGTGTACAAAAACTCCAAGTAATTCCATAAATTTTCACTGTTATGCAATGAGAAGTTACATCATCTATTGAATCCTCCAATGTACTCTGAATTTGATCAAATGATTTATCATCGTCTTTCATCCACTTCTTGCGTGCTTCTTTATCAGATAATGGAGGTGGGTCATTAATCAAATAATGCATCATATCAATACTGACCAGAAGCCTTCTAATAATTCTTTTCCACAAGGCATAATTTCTTCCATTTAATTTTCTGTCTATATTCTTGTTAGAAGAGGAAATAATTCTGTCACCATCTTTTTGTCAACCATATAGTCACCACAATCAGTATTTGATCACCCAAAAAATAAACAAAATTTGCAGCTGCCAATCAAACAGTTGGGCAGTTACTCCTTTAATAAATTGCAGAAAACCTGTGATCACTACTTGGATCACCTATCACAAATCCTGCAATCATACCTGGATTGCGTCTTCAACTGTGCATGCAAACACCCTTGGGTTGCATCAAAGAGAGAAGAAAGGAGAAAAGGAGAGGTGCCTTGTTTTACTTCACCAAGGCAAGAGATATGAACTGATCCGAAAATAAATAAAGGAATGAAGAAAAAGAAAAAAAAGAGACAGAGAGTTTGGTTGCTCTCACTGTTTTATTGCTCTTATACATGTTATTGGAGAGAGATTAGAAGCTGTAACCTCTATTTTGGTTAGGCAAATAATATATATTCACAGTAGAATTTTTTTACATTATATTTGTACTGACTAAATACTCTAGACTGGAATATCCTGTATTTCAGGACAGAAATCACCCTTGAATTCTGGGGATTTGATGTAATTGACTGTAATTTGTATTTTCCTGTTTTGGACTTCACCCGTCGTATTTTTATGATATTTAATTTTATCACTGTTTTATAGCAAGGACTCAAAACGTTGTTGGAGTTAATCCTTATTTTTATATGTTGTGTTGTTGGAAAGATGTACACTTAATGTTCTTTCCAGTAATATGCTTTGTTTTGTAGCAAGGCAACCTGAATTTAGAGTGTGATTTCTACTGGTGGTGCGAAGTTAAGGTCTGAACTTTTATTTAATTCTAAAATTATCTGTACCAATTTGAAATTTTATTTTCAAATCTTTCCTAAAATTCAACTGAAAACATCTGTCAGCCTGTATGTCAATTAACATCAAATTCTCGAAACACTTCCCCTTAAAATAATGTCCAAAGATGCTGTTTGTGACGCTGTCCTGTTCCTAAAACTGAACCGACCCCAAATTTATTGGTTCTTTGGTTTCCATTCATACCCTTGACAATAACTAAACCCTGGAACGCATAACTTTCACATGATTTTGCTGCTATTAGATATTTGAAAAATCTAATCACTCTGCTGCTG
Organism: Omphalea diandra; assembly: GCA_949677035.1. Lineage (NCBI taxonomy): Eukaryota > Viridiplantae > Streptophyta > Magnoliopsida > Malpighiales > Euphorbiaceae > Omphalea > Omphalea diandra. Next base: position 26,581 of record CATIWR010276822.1, read on the forward strand.
TTTAGATCAGTATAGGAGTTGATGTGACATTTTCTAGCTGTCCTGTGCAATACTGCAACGATTAATAATTTAATATTTAAATGTCCACTTTGAAAGCTGAGAAACACATTCTTGAATTTTGATTTTGTGGAACCTGAATTCATAAATATCTGTGCAGCATAGAAATGGTTTCTTTTTCAGCTTTATGGAGAAGAAAAAACATCTGCATACTCTGTCCCATGGAATTGAATTGGGTTTACCTGCTAAATCTTATGACTTCAAATTTCCTTTCTCAATGTCGCTGTAAAATGCAGAAAATATTCCTAAAATATCACAAACATCCATTATAGATTCTTGGAAATGGGCATTATCCAGACACTCACACACACACACACACACACACACACAGGATAACATTTGCAATGCAATAAATTATACACCCATTTTAACTTGATGTGCAGATGCTCTTCTTCTTCTTCTTCCATTATTATTCAACTACTTATGTTTGTTTTAATTTTTGTTTTAATTTAAATCAAGTGTCATATTAGCATTGACTGAGTTTTCTTGGAAAACTTACTGTGTAACATCTAACTTCCATATGGAATCTTGGAAGCAGAGTAATGTGGGAGAAATCAATGAAAGGCCTGTTGAGCTTGGTTAGGAAAACAACACCATCGTCTTTCACATACCTATGTGAAAAGAATGGAGATGTAACGTCAGACAAGGTAGCCTTTGGTTCTTTCAGTTGTAATTAATATTATATAAGCCTGTGGGTTCCACTGTCCTAGCATTTCTCTTATCTTCTTGTAAAAGAAAAATATACAGTAATGCTGTTAGTATTGACCACGAGAGCTTCAAAAACACCAAGCTGATTAGGATGGGCGTGTACTGTTGTTTAGTTTTAATGGCAGGTGTAGGCTTAGTTTATTTACTTTAATCGTGGGTAGTTGGTTTCTTTGTGGTAGGAAATTATTAAGCTACAGTCACTTAGATTGGCTCTTTGGATTTAAGGAGGAGAGTATGGAGGACAAAAAGGGCATTATGTTTTCCTCAAATTGAGTTTGTTCAGAGATTGAGAGATTCTTATCTAATGAGTTCTTGCTATCTTGTTCTAAATCTATTTTTAGTTTTCTAGAGATTGAAAGGTTCTCTTTTTAGTGAGGCCTGATTGTTTTAGATCACTGTTTCAAATTTGTCAAGATAGTAGACTCATAAGGAGATCCAAATTATCGGACCATGACTGATGCTGTGAATGGTTGTTTCTTTTTGTGCAGATGGACGAATTGGCATGCTTTGCTCCTGGAATGCTAGCTTTGGGATCCTTTGATTATGGGCCTGCTGACTCCCAGAAATTTCTTTCTCTAGCAGAGGAGGTATTCTTAATGTCTCCAAGGTTGAGTCTTCAAATTATATTGTCCATATTTGTTATGTTTAGTTGTGAATTGGTCTTTATTTCAAGGTTTGAAATCCATAAGACATGTTTGAACTTTGAAGAGTTCTGACACAAGCTTTTTTTTCTTTGTTATATATAATCTTTTGCTTTTAATTTTTACTTGGTCTGGAAGTGAGAATGCAATTTTTTTTTCCCAGTTGTTGAACATCTTAATTTATTGTTTTTAAACCTGTGTCTGTATGTAGAAACGTCAGTAAATGAAACAAGCTTACTATAACAGGGTGCTGAAAATGTTGGTAAATTAAATAAGCTTACTATAAGATGGTACTGGTAACTAAAGCTATGTTAAAAGCCAATTTCTAAAAAGTTGCGTGTTTTGTATATGCTCCTTATGGACATGCACTTATGCCTTCCTTTCTCTCTTCTTTTTTTTTTTTTTTTCCCTCTTTCACGCTCTCTTTCATTTTGTTTGCTGGCCAGCACTGTTTGGCTCAATCTCAACTCAATTTCCCCTTCTCTTTTTTTTTTTTTTTTTGAAAAATATAGTGTAGCAATCAGACTATAAATTTATCGTCCAAAAGCCAAAAAAATAAAAATAAAAAAATAAAATTTTTTTTCTCATTATCTAACTGAAAAAATTCAAATACCTTGTGGAAACCAAAACCTAAGAAGAGAGAGACAGCGACTTAAATTAAAACGGAGAAAATATAAAATTGCTGAAATAAAAGAAGTGGTAATCAATGTATACAGCTCTATGCAAAAAGAAACACCATTCACATTACCAATTCTAAAACTTACCAAATGTTGCTCTACAATTACCAAATTATCTAAATTTCTCTACGATACAAAATCATACCAAAACCATAGAGCTGTTACCAAGCAATGATAGTATAGAGAAGGATAGATACTCATCCATTGATAGCAAGTGCATGATGCACATGAGTACCTCATTCACCTTTTCCATTTTGCTGGGTTATTCTATAACATACGTTGGTGGTGAAGACACACCACCCTCCCATTTGTCAGCCCAATTTGGAAGTTTCTCAAACCTCTGACAAAATAATTGAAGAATATAAGTTATTTCACCTGGGAAAAAATAATTTTTATATTAAAATCAAACTAAGTTCGAGTGTTTTTTTAATAGCCCTTGTAGACGTAACGGCACGTGTTGCCTAGATAACCAAAATAATTAATTTTTGTGTGTATACCACCATCACCCATGGCTAAACAATAGATGTATCTTCTCAAAAAAATTTTAATAGGAGTGAATTTACAATTTCAATGTGTTGCAAAGGTTTTTCCTAAATAATGTAAATGACCAATAGCTACATGAGTGAAATGTAGCGAAGGGATAATTATAACAAAGTCTGCTGATTAAAATATTAGCATTAACAGAATATAATTCGGATTTCATATTTAAGACATGGCATTTTTTGCAAACAAAAATGTAAAGGAGATCAATAACAGGTTAACCTAGGCAAAAGCTCCAATATGTAACACAGAGGGAAATCAGATAACCATATCCATACCTATGTATGCTAACTTGTTCCATAGGTAAAATCTGTTGTTGCCTTCCCTAAGATGTGGTTCTGTGGCCATGGGTTAGTCTCTCTAAAGAAAAGAGGTTGTCTAGCTAACTGTATTACAACAGGAAAAAACATAAGTATCCTAATAAAGCACATCCGTATACAAACATACAAAGAGATGCATATACAATTAGAACAAAAGTCATTACTACAAAAACCAATATCCCGGGAGCATTATCGGGACCGTTAACCTTAAGAGCCATAATATCAGACCATTGGATTTCTGCCTTACTCTTAAGACCACCTTCAAGAACTTCCTAATGCTATGGGATAGACTAAAAAATTTATATAATATTGATATGCAAATTGTACTACACTCAAATATATAAACATTTGATAAACTTTTCTAAAGAAAAACAAAACATGAATCTAAAATGTGTTTTCAGATTGCAAACTTTAAATTTTAACATCTTTTCATCTTGTACCCGTAGAATTCAAATATATAGAATAAAATAATAAAAATAAAATTCAAAGAATTGTATAATTACTTTGCAGAAATAGTTTTAGTAGAAGATACAAAAAAAAAAAAAAACTACATGAATTGAGTACTTGGATTACCCTAGTTCATAAGTAGATATCCAATAGTTGGACAAAAAAAAAAGGTCCTAAACCGACATTGATAACTACTATTTCCCAACCAAAGAGCAAGAATCTCTACGAAATGTGAGCATAAATTAGTGCAACAATAATTAGAATAAAAGAATTGCAATCAATAATTTCCTTCAATTATCCAGTTATAAGATGAGAAAGAAAGTAAGAATTTTCCTTCAATCAATAAAACGCCTCTTTCTCACATCCTAGCATTTAACCTCGCAATTTTAGTGCCGAATTACAATAACACTTTGCTAGAGGAGCGAAAAAACTTGAAATAGGAAAAATGATAGAGAAGCAAATGCACCTGAGAGAGCAGTAATCACATCATCAATTGGCTCTCACTTGCAATAATGGAGAAATATGAGAGAGCAGTTGGCAAATCTTCATCCTAAACCTAACATCTAAAAGTATAATCTAGTAAAAATTAAAATCCAAACGAAATTAGAAATTCCAAAGTAACCATCCTAAAAAATATAGATACAAAATCAAGAATATATATATATATATATCGCATAAAAAGGAAAAAGGAAAAAAAAATAAAATTTAGAGCATGTTTACTTATAGAAAATAACTTTTCATTTTTTATTTTTTTTAGAAAATATTTTTGATGAAAAATAAATTTTCATTCAGAAAACATGTTCATTTATTTAAAGTAGAAAATCGATTTCTATTTAAAAAATTATAAAGCATATATATTCATTATCCCTTTATTAGTTAACTTTGTTATCTATATTTATAGTTTTCTAAAATAGAATAATGTAAAATTAAAATTAAAAATATGAAAAATATGCAATCATGAATTTGTGTAACAAATTTTGTCCATGTATTTCAAAATTTATATCATTAATTTTGTTAAAGTTCTTTGAATGAAAACATTATAAAATATTTTTTAAAAAAATATTAAGAGGTGAAAGGCATGATATCTTTTGTATATAGAAGAGTTGCAATGAAGACTTAGTATATAAATTTAAATATAAGAAAAATACAAATATTATCCAAATATAAAAATTAAAAGAATAACAAAATTAATCTAAATAGAAAGAAAATAAATTAAAAGTAAAAAATATAAAATAGTAAATATAGATTCAAACTTATTCTATAAAATTATTATATTGAAAATAATAAGATTATTTTTGAATCTTCAAATATTTTCCACTTGATCTTAAACAAAGGAAGACAATAGAAAAAAATTTAAAATTGTTTTCTTCATATTGGTTATACTTTGGAAAACTGAAAAACTAGTTTTCAATTTTCTATTGGAAAAAATTTTATATGAGAACATGATATTTTGTTTTCTAGTTTTTTTAAAAAATTTTATAGAAACAATATTAACTTTTTATAAGTAAACACATTATTAGATTTGTTTATAGAATACATCATTTGAATGTGTATTTTTGATAATCAATTTGCTGTTAGAGAAAGAAATTCCTACCTTCCCTTGTCCAATCTCATCATGGTCACTATAATTGTTGCCATGGCCATCATCATGTGCTCCTTATATATATCCAGCACCATTCATCAATCTCATTCCGGTTGCCATCTCCATCACCATTTGCTCCTCACCCTCATTTTTCTTTTTGTTAACTTTAGTCACTGCTAATAGTCATAAACATTGCCCTGAACATGTTGCTGGAGGTTTGTAATCGGTGCCAGTGGTACTCAAAAAAAGGAAATAAAAAATCAATAATTATAAAATGGTGAAAAAAATAAATCATCAAGGGAATAAATGGGGAATATTTACTTGTAGATGAATGTGGAAGTCAGTGATCCGTAGTATGTTAGTGTGCTACTGCCAACCCTTGAAATCAAAGAGTTCAGATTTTTGTATGTATAAACACACACACACACACACACACAAGAACATAGACACATTCACAGGGTAAGAGTTATCCTGGGAAGGAAATCTATGCAAGGACAACTAATTAGGCTCCTAATCATCTCCTATAATCAAGCTATACATCTATACAAAACTTCCTTCTTCATAGCATACGGACTGTAATTATTCTCCTCAAGTTGGAGCATAGATGTTACTAATGTCCAGTTTATTGCAAAGATAGTCAACCCAAGTTTCGAGCTTTTGAAAATATTTTCCAATTGTTTTCTAATCTTCAAATATCCTATGCAAACCAAGGCTGCTTGTATTTTCTCATGAACGAATTGGCAATCAACTTCAATGTGCTTAGTTCGTTCATGGAATATAGGATTAGAAGCAATATGAAGATTAGCTTGATTATCACATGACAATTTTTCTAGAACTGAGATCTTAAAACCTAATTCAATCAAAAGTTGATCTCTCCACATTATTTCACATGTAAACTGTGCCATCGCTCTGTATTTCGATTCTGCGATTGAGATGACATTCTATTTCTTACTCTTCCATGAGACTAAATTTCTTCTGATAAAGACATAATATCTTGAAGTAGATCTTCGATTTTTGCATATGCCCAATCAACATCTGAAAAACATTCAATCTTAGTATAACCATGATCTTTATACAAGATTCCATGTCTAAGTGTCCCTTTCAAATAGCACATAATTAGGGCTACCCAATGGTCAATTGTTAGAGGACACATGTATTGACTCACAACACTAAATATGCAATGTCAGACCAAGTCACTGTAAGGTAATTCAACTTGCTAGCCAATCTTTTGTATCACTCACAATCTTCAAACAATTCACCATCTTTTTGGAGTTGCAAATTAGGTATCATGGGAGTACTACATGGTTTAGCCCTAATTTTCTTATCTTTAGATAACAAGTCAAACACATATTTTCTTTGAAATTAGAGGATCCCCGTCTTACTTCTTACTACCCCGTCTTACTTCTTAAACCAAGAAGAATTTCCAAAATTCCCAAATCTTATGTTTTTAGGTTTATATGATCTGATACCATGTAATCAAACAGATGAGAGAAAATTTTGTTCTCTATTCATTCACTATACACACACAAAAAGCATGAGTCCTATTCTAGGAAGGAAATCTATACAAGGAAGGATAACCAATTAGGGTTCTAATCACCTCCTATAATCAAGCTATACATCTATCCAAAACTTCCTTCTTTGTAATATGCAGGCTGTAACAATTTTAAAAAGGATAAAAAAGAAAATAGTAACTAATACATGTAATCAAATTGCTTTTTCTACTCATGAATGACAAAAGTAAATTCATAGAAGAATGAAATTAGAAGAAAGAGCTTTGATTGTGTAGGCAGAAATAATAAAAGAATACAAAATAACAAGTTTTAAAATGATAGAAACTCATACCTGCAATGGGATCTTCAGTTCTTGCTCATGGATAACCAAAAAAATCCATATAGGAATGACCTAAAAAGTAACAGCTCAAATTGTGTACAGAGAATCAATAAAATTAAAAGAAAGAAAATATTAAAAAAAACAAGAAATAAAAAAAGAAACTCATACCTGTAATCGAATTGTCTCTTTTTGCTCATGGATGAAAGGAACGTGAAATTTTAAAGTTGGATTGTAAGAGTAAATCAAAAAATAAATCAAAAAAATTTTAATTATATGATGAAGAAGGGATGAAACAAAAAGGAGGAGAAGGAGGCGGCAACTGCTGCCATTGTTGCAAAACGAAGGAATGAAACATAAAGAGTTCTCATGATAAGGTGTGAACAAAGAGGGACAGAGAAAGAGAGAGGGAGATGAAGAAGAGGGAATGAAATAAAGAAGATGAGGAGGAGGAAAAGGAGGTGGCAGTTGGGGAATTGAGAAGGGGAAAATTAGATTCTTTGGGCTAGGGCAAGAAAATGTTCAAGTAAAAAGACAAATTATCCTTAAAAAACAAATTGAAACTGCATCATTTTGAATGCATGGCCTGTCCATCATAGAAATAATGACTTGATTGATTTAAAAGCCCCTATTTCATAAAGTTAATTGACAAAAGTGTCCTCACAAATCACTCTAAGTACAGGTCAAATGGCACAAATAATCTCAAACAAATGACCGCAATCTGCCCTTGAATTGCTAAATTGCCCTTTGTAGACGAATAGTGAAATTGCCAACCCACTTCTATTGTACTTGTATAGATATGAGTTGAATTATTCCATGCATTTATAATGTCCAAACATTATTTGGCTCTTGAAGTAATTACTACATCAACTTTTTGAAGGAGCATATGCAAGCATCATTTGCTCCTGTGGTTAAAATTGTTGAGCCATGCATTTTGACAATTAAGCGCAAGAGGGAACCACTTGCGTACTCATGTTAATTGTCAAAGACACTCTTAGGTACCAAGGGCTATTCGAGCCTATTCGCTGGTGCCTTATTGCAAAGGTGCATGCCCAAGAGTAGTATAGACATTTTTGACATGAAACATGTAAAGGTTTACATGTTAGGGACAACTCTAAAAATAGGCCTAATGTCCCAAAAAAAAAAAAAAACCAAAACTTAGCGTGTTATCAATTTAAGTCCTAAATTCTTATTCTGTGCATTATGTCCCAATCTTTGAGGTGTTATTGTCAATTGCCATTATTTGTTTTGACCTCATTTGTGCAAGCAACGACTACACCAATTTCCATGAAGGTAATGAGGTATGCTGATCTGTCTAAGCTCTTAAAATGTCTTAGGAAAAGTCAGAAAATTGAAGAAAACAAGACAAAGCCAAATTCGAAAAATGCTAATAACTGCAGCAAATGCTGACTTGACATATTATTTTTTTGGAAAAGTGCACATCGGGCATGTCTGTTTTGGGCTGTAGGATATACCAGCATTCCCTTCATGATCATATAGGCTAACAAATATCCATAACAAATTGAGGGATGGCTATAACTAACGCTAAGAACCCAAAAATGGTTTATAGATGCTAAAATTGATAAGACATTAAAGTTATAATGATTTGTACTGAAAATCATCAAAAGCAGTTTATTTGTCTGTTTGCTTAAATGTGAGTGAGCTCTGTGCTATCGTGCTCAAGCCGTCCTGCTTAAGCAATTTGAATTTCTTAGCACTCACATCTACTATAGTGCAGCTATGAGCATAAAAGTTATCAAGTTATGTAAATATATATATATATATATATATATATATGTATATATATATCAGTGATAAAATAACTTGGTTAGGGGAGATGCTTAGTGCCTTTTATGTCGTGTTCTTTGTTTGTCTGCTTATTTTCTATTTGCTTATTTTTGCACAAGCTTACTGGACTGTTCTGCTGTTGCTAAGTAACGGCTGCATATGTTGTATATCGTGAAACTTTTGAAAACAGAAATTGAAAGCAATGAAAAAAAAAAAATAGAAGCATCAAACACATAATTTTTTACATGTTTGCCTTACCTGTTGTGCCAAATGCACCTATTCTTAATGTGATTTGTCTAGGGGCTTAGAAGTGTATCAACTTTGAGGAGTCGCACCTTGGATGCCCCTTTATGAACAATAACTTGTCAATCTTCTTCTAGTATGCATTAGATATATTACTTAGAGATCTTTTAATATTGGATTTTAATTTATTTATTTTCCCTTCTGCAGCTTGCTTGGACTTGTTACAACTTCTACCAGTCAACGCCAACAAAATTGGCTGGAGAAAACTATTTTTTCCATGCTGGTCAGGTTAGTTACTCTTATCATCATGACATTCATATTTTTTTTGTTCTGCTAATAAAATTTGGAAACTTAGCCTTTTGTACGGCAGATAGTTCTCCAAAGTGTGAATTCTATAGATATGTTTTAAAGAAGGCAGCTTAATAAGGTTTTAACGATGCATTATCTGTTGCTAGTGTCTTATTCTCACTTTGTTTTTGCAAGAGGTGTTACTGGCAGTTTGGAACATCTTTTCTCTTTTTAGGAGCAAGCTAGTACAAATGGCTATAAGTTTCTCATGCTAAAACATAACACACAGCAAAATCACACAATTGATTGAAGCTATTTGGAGAACTTTCTAAAATAGTTGATTAATGTGCCATATAACTTAGAGAATTATCTATACTAAGAAATATTTGTTCATATACCATTATAAGAAAAATATGATGTGTGGCATCATCATGTCTTAACATGTGACAATGACACAAATGGTTATTGGTGTCAGAGTTCAGGTGGGGACAAAGAGAAGGGGGGAGGGAGGGCTCAGGGAATATATATATTTTTCAAGGTTTGTAAGCCATATAGCCCCTTGGCTTATGAATAATGTCATACTAATAACCAGTCACCTGTCTTCCTGCTAATTCTTGATTTCTACTATTTTGTAGAAGTGAAGAAAAAAAAAAAAAAAGAAACTAATAGTATTAATGATACATATCAAAGGAAAACTGCATGCACATCCACTAATAATCTGATAAACTACTTGGAAAAAGCATAAATGAAGATCAGTCATTGTTGATGGTTGTTGCAAATTGCTAGCAGCCAGTGATAGCTGCCAAAATTTTTTATTTTTATAACAATTAATGATAAATATATGAATTTTTTAGTGTAAACATCTTGTGTTGGAAATGGAAAGAAAGTTAATATTTTTCGATGTACTCCAAGTGAAGTAATTTTCTGTTCTTTTTAGTACTGCAACCAAATAACATCAAATAAGTTATTTTCACAGTTTCTGCAGCAAGTTATTTTCTATGAATCAGACGAAGCAATGACGAGAACCCTTTGATCTCTTGAAAATCTGATAATTGAAATACTGGGAAGTCAATCCTTTTCCATTTAGTTTTCCAAACTTTATAGTGCAATTCAGAAAATGAAAATAACTCCCTACTACTATAAAGAAGAGAACTTCAGTGATTTTGATCCCGTGTCTCACTTTCCCCTCAAATTCTCTTCTATAAAAGAAATCCTGTTCTCCGTTCGTGGGAATCCCTGAGTAGCATTTACTCTTTATAATCTATAGTTTCAATATTCACAAGAATCTTTGTGTTATGACTCCATCTAACCAAAGACCTTCATTCATATCTAAGCGAGAAAAGGATCTTCTTTTTAAGTGCATCTCCAAATTCTGGAAAGGCCTTTCTTAACTTATGCTTCTCGCTGTATCTCGAAGCGTCTATAGTTATCTCATGGTTATTCAATCTATAATCTCATTGAAGTGTTTACATTCTCCAGGTATGATAATAGACCAATTAGCTGCAGGCTGGTCACAACCCACAGCTTGTACCAAGGAGTCTGTGTAGGACCATGAACATCCATACAAATCATGCCATGTATTGAGTTGATAGCAGCTGTTACTTTTTGAAGTTTGAAAAATGCTACCTATTCTTCTAGGAAATTCATACACGTTAGAATTTCTTTTTCTTGTTTTGGTCCATCGGCAAAGAATGAAGTATTTTATTAATTCCAGAAAGTACAAGACTGAAACAACCAAATTTAGAAGATAATAGCAAAGCTCGGAAAACAGACCAATCCTACCATGGTTTTAACTAACAGCTGTTATGTCACTTTTTTTGAACTGTCCATGACACTTATTCTTGTTTTAAAAAGGGCAGAATTTTTATGTGGTGTAACAGCTGTTATTTTTTAATGTTACCTTAATTGAGACAGCAAGAATCCTGCACAAAATGCAGGATTTGCATGGATTTTTTCCTTTTTCGTCCTCTTTTTCTTGTGCCTAACAGCGTGCGATAAATCTTCTTGTTCCTCATTTATTCTTCTTATACTTTCCTTCTTCTCCTTGCCTTTGTTTCTGCCTATGATTTGGCCTTCCATTTTTTGTTAACTCAAAAAAATGGTTTTGTGGCTGGAAATTTCTGTAAAAAGGGAGTTGTGTTTAAGGAGAAGCTGATTAGCAGGCTTGAATTTTAGAGCTGTTTGAATCTCGACTAAATGAGTTCTGATCTTATCTATTAAGCTTCTTTAGCTCCCTTTTAAGCGTCTTTAACTTTATGAAAATGTGAAACATATTACAATCAACTTCATGAGCACCACATGTTGAAGAACCTAAAAGGTTTCTTGTTATTAAAACAAATATTCCTCAACAAGACTACATTTGGGGAATGATAAAAAATGCCAGGAAAGAATTTCAGAAGAGATCCAGGAAATGCTTCTAGCATTGCTCATTAGCTAGAGCTCTATCAAACCTTTGCTAAATCCTGTGTTCCCCATGTTGATTATTTGTCCATGTATGAAGTCATCCTCTATTATTAACCTTTGGCTTTTTTGCTAGACAAATGCTGTTGAAAGTCCTCCGCAATTCTACTAGAAGGAATAGACACACCACCCCTCCCCTCTCCCCCAAATACAATCTGCTGCAAAGAGAACAAGATTAACATTAAAATCTCCTCGGTATAATAAATAAGGCTAAGATATATTTTTGGACAGCTCATAAATCTTATCCCATTGAAGTTGTCATTCAGTCACATCATTTGAACATAGGTAATAGTCCAAACCATGCTGCCTTCCTTCCAAGACAACCTACAATGAATATACTGAGCAGTAGTCTAAGACTACCAAATTAAAAAGTCTAGCATCATAGACTGGCCAAATTCTTCCCAAATCTGAATAAGCATAGTTGTCAACAATACCTCACCTGTTCAGATTCAACTTCTTCTGCAATCTTTGTCGGAGATCCTGAATCTTGTCTCCAAGATTCCTAAAACTTTTAGTTGATCAGAAGCAAGCTTGGTGGGGTCATCATGACCCTGAATGTTCTGTGAGCCTATCTTGTCCTAGTCCCTCCTATAACCCTAATATTAAGTTTTGAGTGGAGACAACAGAGTTGCTATAACAGAAGGGAACTGGCTGGTAATAACAACATCAGTAGAAATAGCTTTGCCTTTAGGTTTAGAGCCTTGACTTGGAAGGATTCCTGAAAAAGGATTTGTACTTGTAGTAGCATTGCTAGCAGAATAACTAACATCCTAAATTTAAGTAACACGTGAAGATAATACACACAAATTTGTGATTGCAATGACTCTTCAATTTGTCCAAACAGAGTTTGAAGTTCCTCTTCTGGGTGCTGCTCTTCCATTCTTTCTACCCAATTTTTTTTTTTCAATGGCCCGCAATACATGGTTCATCATAGTTATAACATAGCCCTTTAACACATCATTCCTCCATCTCAGCCTTAGAAAGATGTTTAATGAATGGATTCTGAGGAGTTGAAGCATTTCCAGAAGAATTGCCTAATATAATTCAATGATCCGTTGACAGAGTCTGAATTCTTTGTATCACAGCAGTGGTCAAAGATTTGTGCCAAACTCATTGCAGTGTAGGATCTTGTGGTGGTTGTAATTCCACTTCAACTGCTGTCTGATCCTGTAAACCTCATTAATGTCTACCTCTTGCTCTTGAGTCGAGGAACCAGCTCAAGCATAAATCTGTTTGAATCAATGCTGATAATCGTCCACAGTACCAATCTGTTGCCACTTAGATAATTCACCCAATTTATTGCTTCCGATGGAAGAACCAAAATGAGAGTTGCAAAGTTGTTTAAATTCTTCCCAAGGCAAATTAGGCTTGTCCTTTTCCAATCCGAGGAATCACATCTGAGCATCATCTTCCGTGGAAATAGGCAGTAATCCCAACTACTCGTCTTTGGAAGTGCATTGGGGGCAGAAAAGTATTCAATAACTGGTCAGTAGAACCATCATATCTACGAAACTCCAATTTACTATAAAGACGTACTTGCCTCAATTCAAAGTATATGCTCCCGGCTTGATAATGGTTTTCTTGATTTACACTCCTGCGCCTTCCTTTCAACCATTGAATCTTATGGTTGCAACATCCTTTGTGAGTCCCCTCAAGTTTTTAAGAAAACTCCCGTTGTTTAGCCTTGGTAGCAACTGAATCTTGTTCTCGTTCCACTAGCTGCTACACTCTAATACTAGCATGTTAGGGCCCTGGGATTTGGATCTCATTATGGTCCAGAAACTGAGAAGTGAAGTTCTGGATTGTTTGAAAGATTGTGTTGTGCAGACCTTGACTAATTAGCAATAGACACTAAAGGAAATAAGGGCTCATTAAGCAGGGAACCCTTTGATCTCTTGAAAATCTGTGAACTGAAATTAGGAGAAGTTAATCCTTGCTTTTCCATTCAGTTTTTCAAACTTTATAGTACAATTCAGAAACTAAAATAACTCAGCACTACTACAAAGGGTCACTAACACTAAATAAATTCCCACTACTAGAAAGGATAACTACCATCCTAAATTTAAGCAACACATGTGAAGTAATACTATGACACATCGACACAGTAAACTAATACACAGACACAGTAAGCTAATAAAAAAGAACTGCACTTAACAACTGAAGTTGGATCCTGGTTCATAACAAATTGATATCTTCCAATTTTCATTATCACCACTACATTGATATCTTCCAATTTCTTCTGCTTCTACTTCCATTTTATCTTAGTCACATAAGATCTTCAGTCATGGATTTGTGCTTTGTGTCAAGAAAACATTGAAAAGATGATAAAATATGAACCAATTTGGTTCATGAAAAAAAAATGGGGGCCAAATGTTATGTTTTGTTTGAAAATTATGTACAAGAAAATAAAGAGGAAAAGATCATCAAAAAGTAAAAGAAATGCCTATGAAATGGTAAATTACAACAAAATAAGTTTTGAGACTAAACTAATAATAATAGTTATTATTATTAAATTTATTTTTTAGCTACATAAATTTGAATGAAAAGGCATGTAAGTTAAGAAAGAAATTGAATACGTAGTGACAACTCAGAATTAAATTCTTCAGAATATAAATCAAATATATATAGTTATTTAAAACAAAGAATTATGTTCGATATATTTATTGTTTTATAGATGCTAATTAATTACTTCATTAAATCTACTTTCTTATTACTCTGAAAATTAAGATATCAATCACTTCATAAGAAAGAAGAAAATTTCAAATGCTTTTGAAATCATCTGCCTACTGGCAAATGACTCTCTTTGCCTGGTGGCTCACTTGTTTACACCATTGAGTTGCATTGGAAATACTTGGAGTTTTTAGAGACTTTTAATGGTGAGGGTTGGAGGTCGAAAAGATACCATGGTTCAAAATTGTTTTTCATAGTTTTAATGGAGTATATATATGGAGTGGAATGCATGTATTTTATCAGATTTTCTGTTTCAGTTTGTTGTGGGAAAAGGCAGTGCCATTCGTTTCTTTATTAGCTTCTGTTTCAGGGAATTTTGAAGGACTGCTTTAGCATTACGTAATGGGATTAGAGGGTGTTAATAGATAATATAACAGGACTACAGCCAATCTAATTCTATTTGTGTGATTAGTAATGTTAATATAGGAGGATGGCTTATCTTCCATATTGTAGTCTCTTTTCTTTCTTAATGAAATTTATTTCCTTAGAAAAAGAAGGTATTCTTGTCATCAAGATTGAGAATAATGAATTGTTTCTGCTACTTAATACTGAATGTTTCTACACATTTCCCTTTCAGGACATGAGTGTTGGTACATCATGGAATATTTTACGACCTGAAACACTTGAATCTCTCTTTTATCTATGGCGTTCCACAGGCAACAAGACATATCAGGATTGGGGTTGGAATATATTCCAAGCATTTGAAAAAAACTCACGCATTGAGACTGGATATGTTGGATTGAAAGACGTAAGCACTCCTCTACCCGATTATTTTTATGGTTACATTTTTATTTACTTTGGGATAACTTTATAATGGGAGGAGTTTTCTTTAGAAAATCAATCCTTAACTAATTGGCTTTTAGTTGATTTATTTCTTTCTGTTTTATTATTATTGCCAAAAATATTGTAAGGTGAGGTGATATAGGAAGGGAAAAGCTACCTGATATTGTGTAGCTCATTCAGTCTTTGATGCACAGAAAGTATCTCGTGAAAATCATATAACGAGATCAATGGCTATACTAGAAAAAAGTGAAGTTAAAAAACAATCGACTTGTGTTTCTCATGGACTAGAGATATGTTTTTGTCTCTGGCCTTCCAAGGCTAAATACATATTTTGCACCCTGAACTTTTCGCTAAAAGCCACTTGACTACTTGACCTTATATTTTGTCCAATTTAACTTCATATTTTTTATTTTTAGCTGATTAAATATTTAACTTTTTATTTTTCACCTATTAAACATGGACTATCTGATATGACATTGTTGTTCAATATTTAAAAAAAAAATTAAAAAATAAAAAACCTTCTTAGCCCTAGACGTCCTCTTTCTCTTTCCTTGTTGCTTACAATCTCCACCAACTCTGCCTCTACGAATGTCAAACACAGGAACCCAACTCAAGCCTTTCTCATCTGCTGCTTCTTTTCCCCTTTCTTTGCTTAACAATCACCAAATTCATTACATCTTAAGACCAATTTCTCAAACATTAATTTTTGTCAAACTTTCAGATCTCCGTTATTTTTCAATTTCATTTCAGTTTTGCTTAATTATAAGATTTTTCAGTGGCATTGACTGTGGCTGACAATGGCAGAGACTTGACAAATATGGATCTCCTCCCACTGGGCATCCACAAGTTTCACTGGGGTTCACCACTAGCATTATTGAAACCTACTATCCACCTCTGTAAGTGCAACAGGAAGCTGCTCCCATTCCACACACAGTCTCCATATCATTAACCCCAGTCTCCTTACTAGTTTTCAGTGAATTCCCACCACACTCAGCCCCATTCCAAAACACATCCTTTAGTAGCTCATGGCAATATATAGGACAATAATTGCAAAGAGGAAATCAAGAAAAACAAGGTAACTCAATGGAGGATGATGATTGGATTAATGGAGACCAGTCTCTGCAGCTTGTTGGCTGCGACGGAGTCTTGGAGCCATTATGTGATCTGGATTAGGGGGATAATAGGTTTAACAACAGATTGAATAAGACAGGAGGAAAGGATTGGTGTATGTAATCATTATTGTATCCATATTAGAGTATGTTATTCGCGCTCTCTTAATTCGATAATAGGTGTTTAATAGGTTTAAAGTAAAAATAGAGGTCTTAAATTGGTTAAAATAGAAGGTTAGGGTGTACAGTGACCTTTCATAAAAACTTTAGGGGGAAATTATGCATTGCGCCTGGCCTTTCAATGGGAGCTTGTGAATTTGTACAGCTCTGGAAAAGTTTATATCATCTGTAGAGATGTGGAGATAAAGATGATATATGCCATAAGGGAATACTTGATTTAGTTATGGGCACTAGAAAATTGTTGCTATATTTTTGTGGGATCAGACTTATGTTTATGGAGTGCATGATTAGTGGAGCTTGTGAGAATAGTAGGCTTTAAGAGTTTGGAATAAATGAATTTTATAAAATTTTATGGAATTCATTTATAAATCCACATTTGTCATGTTTGGCTTGTCATTCGATGGAATTAGTTATATTCGAGTCAAATTCTATGAAAATTGATAGAATTTGCAAATGAATTTTAAAATAATAAAAAGTAAAATCTAGTAAGACTATAAATTCAAAATGAATTTTACATTTGAGCCAAATATGAGAATTTATTTGCAGAACAAATGGGTTTTTTTTAATACAAATGAATTTCTTGTGATTTATACCGAACAGTATATTAGGGAGAGTTCCCAGAACATTATTGCATTACGTTATGTAATGCTTATGAATGTTCACTGGTCACTTGTAAGCACTTTTTCTCATGGATAGCCACATTCTTAAATACTTGTTGATTGCTGATTTTAACTATTTCTTTGTTTTTTTTTTTCAAAAAAATCTCCAGAAAGGCTAAAACCTTTAAGAGCTAGAGAGCCTACTATTCTCTCTTTGCCAATTACATAGATGTCCCCGAGGATACAAAAGTTCCATTTGGCTATTTCCAAATTCCTCTATAGATATGCACTCTCTCTCATCTCCCTAAAGATTCTTCCGTGTAAAGCCCATTTATTGAACTCCATGCCTCATTAACCACAAGAAATGTGGTGTTACAAAATTGAGGCATGATGCCATTGCCCATTAAGTGCACGTCAACCTGAGAACACCGAAATCTCAGTTTATCTCCGCCCCTCCTCTGCCTCCCTCCAGTAAGAGAGAATGTAGAGATTCTTTTGTTTAATGGTTTCAAAATTTTCAGCGAATTTAATCTTTTGTAACATATTTTTTTAATATTTGTGGCAGAATCAGTATTGATTGAAATGAAATTGCCCGCATATGGTTTTGCACCTATATATATATATATATATATGAAGGCTTTGTCACAAGCAAGAAAGACATTTCCTGGTCTAGATAAGAGTGGAATTGCATTGGCTTGTGCAGTTCTAGAAATCCTGTATGCAATTTTGCCTTTGGTCCATCGCGCTTCACTTCCAAATCCCTGGGTGGTTGTATTGAAAAACTTAAAGAGGTCCCATGGGATACATAAGATTTTCATCCTTTTTTTTTTTTTTTTCAAAAAGAAAATTGTTGTTCAGAATGTGAGATTATCACTGGTTAGCGGTTACTAGCCTAATGACATATTTAGCAGTGCAAGTTCATCAGCTGTTGTGTTTGTGCGACTTAATTAATTGCAGATCCTTTGGGTCCTTATCCTACATGCATCTCATTTATCTCAATTTTGTATAATATGGATAATTCTAATAAAGTCCGTCTTTGATGTTATGCGCAGGTCAATACCGGTGTTAAAGACAATATGATGCAAAGCTTTTTCCTGGCAGAGACGCTTAAGTATCTCTACCTTCTCTTCTCACCGTCCTCCGTCATCTCACTGGACGAGTGGGTTTTCAACTCAGAAGGGCATCCTTTTAGAATTGTTACCCGTCATGAAGGAGATGCTTCTGGGCATTCAGAGGATAAACATAGAACACATGGCAGGAAAGAAGGTCAGTTTGCTGATCATTAGGATTCATTTGCTGTGGATGTACGAGGCTTGATTAGATGGAATCTACAAACTAACAAATTTCAGAAAATATAGATTAAAGGCCTCATGAGATGCTGTCCCATTGGGAAAGTAATGCGGTTCAACAAACTTTTCCACTCCAGGCTGTTAGAAATTGTTGTGTTCTTTAGTGAGAAACGAAAGGCGACACTGATTTAATTTCATTTCTGGCATTTCAACTTATTTACATAAAAGTTATTTATATATCAATTAAAACTTATTAGACTTAATTTAAGCTCAAAGCCCCGCCCCGTACAGATCCATCATATAAATAGACTGAAACAGATGGCATGTGAACCAGAAAATTAATAATGTTATTTAATTTTATAAGTCACACCAGCAAAACTCATTCTCTCTCCTCCACACCTCATCTGTTTCTGAGCCTCAACTCAAATTCATCTCTGTTCCCAAAGTCTGTTAAAATGGCAGCCGCTGCTTCCTCTTCAAGCTCTAGCTCCATCCATTCCCACCAGCCTCTCAAAATCTCGCCATTGATTCTACAACATCCACTGTTATCCCCACATTCATGACATGGCCATCTTGGAAAGCTCATTGGTCTTTGTTTTCCATATCTCTTTTTTACTTACACTCTTCATTTTCCTAATTATGTTGCGTTGCTCGTGTTAGTTGCTCCATGGGATCCCTGAATGTGATCTTGCGGGACTCTCTCTCTCTCTCTTTATATATATCTATATATATATATTTGAGGATACGTAGAAAAGAAGTATATTTTTATGTAAGGTAAAAAATGTTTTTATATAAAGTAAAATATTAAAAACTTATGAATTTTATTGAAATACACCACTTTGTCTTATGCTTGAAAAAAAACATGACATTTTTTTTATTTTATCATAGTATAATTGAATGGTCATTCCATTCAATTTCAGCTCCTTAGTCAAAAATTAAAAGAAAATTTCTTAATATTGTAAATAAAAAAATAAAGAAATGTCATATTATGAGAGATATTATATAATTAATTTTTGCTTAAATTACAAATCTATTATTTTATTATTTAGAATTCATGGTGGTCATAATGCAATATTAAAATCTTTAATGTTAGTGTCACAACAAAGAGTCATGATTGGCCTTTTCATAAATTAAATTAGGTTTGTTATAAGTTCTGAATACCTAAAAACTTAAACCGTTTCTTAGTGTCAACATGGTCTAAAGTGGGGTCATGATAGAGTGATATCATAGCACTTTTTTATTATCCAAATTGAATCATTTTGGCGTTAGAGAATGAGAAAACTTAATACCTTTAAAATTTCTAACAATTTAACTCATGAAATGGCTCATTATAGTTTTTAGTGCATCATTTTGATATTAAAAATCTTAAATTTATATTAACGTCGCCTCAAATTTTAAGGAATAAAATAATGGAAGTTATCGATTAAGCAAAGCTTAATCTCAAAATGTCTCTTTACATGATATTCTTTTCTTTTCTTATCCTTACTCCTTTTCTTTTCTTTCATTGACACAAATTATATATAAAATAAGGTTCATAATATTGTCCTTGAAATTAAGGTATCTATTCTTAACTCACATCATTCTAGTCTCATTACATATTATCATGATTAACATATAATCTTTTGCACATAATCTCATTACATTATAAATTTTAATCAATATCATTTAACTCTCATGTACATATTGTAATTACTAGACATTATGTATATAATTAAGAATAGAGAATACATATTAATTATATTTCTCAATCATATAAATAATCGTTAATCGCATTAATACATAAATAATATAGGCATCTATAAGGAACTACACATAAAGATAGCCAAGTCCATAGAAATTTTTACTTAGTTTGTTGTATCATTTATGTACAAGGGAGTTGTTTCACCTACCATATCCCTTACTTATCTCTTTCATGAGGTAGTTTCTTGACTAGTAGTGGCACACGTCCTTAACATTACATTCATTTTGTATAGGTTGTAATCCTTGCATAGCTAGCTAGCTCTTTAGGTTCTCACTTTATTTTTAAACTATCCTCACATCACATGACATTTAAACATAGCATTTCATATCGTGGCATTTTCATATCAATCATAAAAATGCATATGACTTAATCGGCCTACTTTGACCTATATATATATAAAACTATGATGCATTTATACAATGGACATTAAAACTCACAATAAAATCTCTCACCTAGTATTGTTAATCCTTAATTGTTTATCTCTTTCTTTATCTTTGATCATTAGCATCGCACACACCTAAACATATAAATAAATCTATATTAATATAGTAAAAATATTAAAAATATAGAGTTGTCTAAACTCATTCATAGAACATATTACATATATTAAGTAAGCTATTATTAGGCAAAAAGTGTCATAAAGACACGAAGTTCAAACTTTCACTAAACTTGCAATTTAGTCCAAAAATTACATTTGCATATATAACTTATATTATTCATGTCCATAGTCCATATAAGATATCATAATTTATCATTTGGTATTCATGTACATGCATAACTATCATAAATTTCACATTAAACATCTTAATCCTTTAAGTCTTCAAACTTTCCTAAACTTGCCAATTAGTCTAAAATGTAATTAACTTTAAATTACAAACAATTACCTTTAATTCATCACTAATTAATTTACTTAATATTATTTCACACCCACGTAATCTATTTCTTAGTAATAAATCTCACAAAGACATCAATTTTACATTTTAGGACATAATTTATAATTATTGAAAATCAATACAATTTCGTAAAATCTAATCAGAAGCTCCAAAATTTATGAAACTTGAACCATTGTGACCAATGCAAAGAGTACGATTTTCTGGCATAAATTACTGTTTCGCTAGGGCCATTGCCAACCATCGTGTGTGGTGGCCAAAGTTTACCCCTTAGCAATCATTAAAAAAATGTCTGAAATCATCTTATAGATTTTGTTGATGGTGTCATTATACCGGCTATTGTTTGTCTCAAATCGACCAAAATCAATATTTGATATATAAAAACAAAATTGATCGCCGTTCAATCTCGTTTCATTCGAAAAGCTCTTGAAGAGAGCTTTTTTTAAGAAACTTAAATCACCTAAAATAGAGCTCTAGTTACAGAGATGTGAGGTGTTGAATATTCTCCCTCTATACCAACCAAAATAATGCCATTTTCGGTAATTCTCAAACCGGAAGTCGGCTCGTGCACTGGCCGCACCAGATGGCGCTTGGTTTCTCTCTCTCTGTCTCTAGTCACGTGGTACAGGATCGCTGTGTCCCGCACCTGCTCCCTATCTGTTTTATTTCGGCTTGGCTAAAACACGTCTTGGTTGGTGGACCAACCAAGACATCATTTCTTTGTTTATAATAATAATAATATAATTATTATCCTTATATTTAAATCTCTTTCACATAATATTTAAATTTCATAAAATTTAATCGTTCACTCATAATTAAATTAATTTTTATAAAATATATAAACTAACTTAAATTAAATTAATTCACTTAAATATAAATATTATATCTCAATTAAATAAATTAATATTAAAATAACATAAAATCATATAATAAACCATTATAATTAAATTATTTCCTCAACATAAATATACATTTCATAGATTCTGATATAAATAAGTTAATTTTTCATAATTGAATATATTATACTAGATCAATCCGAATCACATAAATATTATTAATTAAATCAACTCAATCAATAATTTAAATAAATTAATATTCTTAATATCATTTAATTAAATTATCTAAATATTCACTTAATATATAATTTATTAACATTATATAATTTATATTTAAATTATTTAAATTATATTTTGTAAAGTTCAAAATCTGATTTTAGAAAATTTTAATAATTGGATCTATTTTAAATATATTTTTTATAATTTATATATATGATTATAAATTTTAATAATTTAATGATAATTAGATATATTATAATGTATTTAAAGAAATTATTTAATATATATGTTAGTACCTTAAAGAGAAATGATTTTATGTCTATGAGATTATTACTTTAACTAAGATTATATTATTTATTAGGAACTATATTTAATGAGTTATGTTTAATGAATATTATATATTTAAGTTAAATTTAAACGAGGATGTGATGATTTTAATATTTTAAGCTGAAATTTATGTAAAGAAGTATATTTAATGATTTAAGGATTTAAAGATATAAATTTAATTATTTAAATATAAATTTAATTGAGATTCAAAGAATTTATGAAAATTAATTTGAGTTGCTATGAATATATGATTTAAATGATTTTAATGTTAATTATATTATGTGAATAAATTTTATTTAGTAAATATTTAAGGAATATAAATTAAACAATGCTAAGGATACCAATTTATTTAAGTTTATTTAAATTATTGATTAAGTTTATTTAATTAAAAATAATTATGTAATTTAAATTGATTTAAATGAACTATATTCGATTATGAAAAATTAAGTTATTCATGTGAAAAGATTTTTACTAATTTTAAGAGATTAATTATTTATGAAATGTACTTTTATGTTATGAAAATAATTAAATTATAAATGATCTATTATAGAGTTAATTACTTTAAACCCTCTAACGTTTGTTATATTTAACTAAGTTATTCATCATTTTTCAATACACTAAGTCGTTTCTCACGTCTGCCCTATTATACTAAAAAGTTTTTTAATGTTACAAAGCTCATTTTTTTGTTAGTCAAAAAGAATCTAGTAAAAAATGGGCATTGTATTTTATTAGGTTAATTACTTTGAACTCGTAGTATTTGTCATATTTAACTAAATTGTTCCTCACTTTTTAAAATATTATACTAAATCGTCCCTCATATTTGTCTCATTATACTAAAAAGTTCTTACAGCGTTTATATGAATTTAACAGAAGGATGGAAAGATTTATTAGTGTAACAAAGCAAAATGTAAGGGATGATTTAGTATAATATTGAAAAGTGAGAGACAACTTAATTAAATATGACAAAAATCAAGAGATTTAGAGTAATTAACTCTTTATGATATGATTTAAGCAAGTTTAATATTAATTTATTTAAGTGAGATATTATATTTATATTCAAGAGAATTAATTTAATTTAAGTTAATTTATATATTTTATAAAAATCAATTTAATTACATGTGGATGATGTAATTTATGAAGTTTAAACATTATGTGAAGGAGATTTTAAATAATAATAATAATAATAATAATAATAATAATAATAATAATTATTATTATTATTATTATTATTATTATTATTATTATTATTATTATTATTATTATTATTATTATTATTATTATTATTATTATTATTATTATTATTATTATTATTATTATAACTTGCTTATCAAAGTGTCTTTTTGAGTCAAGGATATTTTGTAAATTCTTCTAATGCATAACCTAGAATAAAAAGAGCCTTCATCCCCCACTTTATTGTTACCTCATGTTTTTAGCTTCCATGCCCTTAGCTTAAATAAAGATTCATAGTTCTACATTAATATGAATGAGTAAAAAATGAAAGAGATATAAATTTAATGTCCTAATGGCGCAAAAAAAAAAAAAAAAGCATGAATTTTAGTTATTTTGGGAATTCTATGATGAATTTTTAATTACCAATTTTACATATTAACTTTTAAGTTTTTATAATTTTGTCAACAATTTATATTCTGTCAACAATTTAAAATTTTCAATGTGTTACGTCTAAGAAAATATAAAATTTAATTGAATTAAATATATCAAATTAACAAAAATCAATATTATGCTTCTCCTTAAAACACATTCCTTTTATGAATAATCTCATACATATTAAGTAATAATCACATTATAGATCTTTGTTTTTCATGACTTGATGTATTTGCATGATGTCTAGTTTTTCTAGACTCTTGCATAAATAATTTAGGAAATATCCATCCTTAACCCCTAGACTTTTCGTATTTTTTAAATTTAGCCCTTCAATTTATAATCAATATATTTAAACCCTTCATTTCTTCAAATTTGTGTTACGAACACTTTCACTGACAAAATCGTTAATAGGTTATCGGAAATAACACAACTATTTTTATAATATTATTGTTAGTGACATGTTATCTTATATGTAATATTACATTAGTAACAAATATTACATAATAATTAGCACTGTAAAAATTGATTTATTAACAAAAATAAAATCAAATGTTCATTAACCTAGTATTGTAAAAATAAAGAAATCCCACCATCAACAATAACAAAAATTAAACTGACAACAAAATCAAATTATTCGAAGGGAAAACAACAACAATCAAGAAATCCCACCAACAACAATAATAAAAAAATCCCACCACAACAACAACAATAAATTCAAATTGTTAGAACACAGATAACAAAATTAAATTGTGCACAAAACCACACAACTCTCCAAAATCAAAACAAATTCACAAAATCAAACTAAATTTAACAATCAAACCCGACATCCAACTCTTTTTAGTTTCAACAAACTCAATCAAATCTAGTCCTCTCTTTGAGCATCAACATCGGCATCGAACGAGGCATCCCAGTTACTTCTAATCGTTGAAAAAAAAGAAAGGAAGGAAGGAATGAGGCATCAATTGAACTAGGAGGTTCAACGCTGGCTTGGGTCGGTCTCGAGTTCGAAAGGGGAAAGAGGGATGAGAGCGATGTCGGTTGTAGGTGGGATTAAAGAACTGATGGCTAGTGTTGATGGAGGTTCGATTTTGATGGTGAAGAGAGAGAGAGTGAGAGAAGGGTCGGTTTAGGTGAGGAAATCAAAGATGGAACCAAATAGACAGTGAAGCTGAGATGAACGCTGATAATGATGGTGACACTGGCAAGGAATGATTGGTTTGAAGGAAGGGAAGATGAGTGTGGAGTGCGAATGTCATCTTTTTTTATTGTTGCTTGTTGTTGCTATAAGGAAAAATGAATGGATAGAAGTAAAACCTAAAAGTTGAGATTTGTGAACAAAAGATCAAATATAACTAGTTAATATTAAAATTATGGCTGACGTGTCCAATTTAGTATTTAAAAATTCATTTACATCTAATAAATTTTGCACCAAATGGTGCGTGTTACTCATGTCTGGCGGAATCCTTAGTGAAGGTGTACGTGACACAAATTCTAAGAGTTGAAAGACTTAAATATAGTTATTATAAGTTGAATGGCTAAACTTAAAAAATGAGAAAAGTCTATGGGCCCAGTAATAGATTTTTCCAACAATTTAAGACTGTTTTTATAATTTATTATTACATAAATAACTTAAGATTGGATAAATTATTCTGAGCCCTCTGACATTTGTATATTTAAGTAAGTTGTCTATTACTTTTCAATATTATACTAAATCATCACTCAGTTTTGTTTTGTTACACTAAAAAGTCATTTCGTTAAATTTATATAAACGTTGTAAGAACTTTTTAGTATAGCAAGGCAAATATGAGGAATGACTTAGTATAATATTTTAAAAAGTGAAAATCAATTTAGTTAAATATGATAAATATTAGGGGGTTCAGAGTAATTAACTAAATAAAATACAAATCTCACTTTTAACTAGATTCTCTTTAACTAATGGAGAAATGAATATTTTCAATGGTGAACGAACTTTTTAATGTAATGAGACAAATGTGAGAAATGTTTTAATATAATATTAAAAAGTGAAAGACAATTTAGTTAAATATGACAAACGTCAAAAGATTTAGAGTAATTAACCCTATAAGATTTAAATTGTCTAATATTCATGTTTGATTGAATTCTAAAAATTTAGAACGTAAATGCATAATACTATAAAAAAAAAAAAATTAAACGCGTGAAAATTGCATTAACAAAAAAGTCATACCCAATTTTGATCTATACTGCAAGTTACAAAAACAAGCATAGCCAATTGGTTAAATGCATCCTTTCTCTGCCAAATTCCAATCCCTCCTCTCCAAGCTATTTTATATATATATATATATATATATATATATATATATATATATATATATATATATATATATATATATATATATAAGAAAAGGTGAATGAATTAAATTTGATTAAATTATCAAATCGTGCTAAATATTCAATTTTGAATTTTTGGAAAAACTGCAACCCACTGATTTGAGAATGAATTGATCTTGTTCAGTAGTAGGACTTTAGATTGTTGTTCAGCACTCAATTATCAACTATACCATAAACATTTGTGGAACATTTCATTTATTGGAACCATGTTATCGTTTGAAATAAATTTACAACCATATTAACATAACAAACAAAACTGCTATTTGTTTTGGGACAGCACAGAAATAGCAAAACAGAGCTAGAAGAGCATCTGACACAATGGAAAGAACATATATAAAAGGACATCTTGCTGAAAGATACCTAGTGTTCAAGACTACTAATGAAACACTAAATAATGAGCCTCTATTCCACAATTACCAATAACTTTCCCTTGACCATGGTTCTTCCCCCATATAAAGTTATCAAATTGCACTGATGACCACAAAGAACGAGACAAAAGACCCTTCCATAACCGGAGCACTATTAGATGCTGGTCAAATATGTAATGTGATAGTCATTGCAATCTCATTCTCCAGTTCAAATCCAACAAAATTTCCACCTTAAGAGCTGTCAATCTAACATCCAAACGAGGATGTCTGACCAGATAATTAAAAGCAGCTGCAGCACTCTGCATCCCCAAATGAATTGAAGCTTCTCATTTTCATAAAGAAAATCCTGCATATAAAGCACAACAGCATATATTTCCTGATTTTTTTGAGATTATTATGCTTTCAACTATCTTAACACTAAATATTGTGAGAATTCTTTGCCCAACTGAAGGGAAGATTGAGTTTATGGAATAGACTAAAGAAATGGGGTTGATGGTAACAGAAATGGCAAACTGTATACGATCTATGTAATGAATTGTCTTGTTAAACTTGTGTCATGTTAAATTTGTGTCGTGATATGTAACTCTTGACCGCCATAAGATGTCATGTAACCAATGTAATGAGATTGAGTTTGTCATGCTATGTAATGAAATTGAGACTGCCATGTTATGTAATGAAATTGAGCCTATCAATCCAGAAGCATTCCTAATACTCAAGTAAAACATGGACTTCAAGAAGCAGAAATAAAAACACAATTAGCAAAGAAGCTGCTGTAAACCACTTCTACAAATGATAAACAAATTTGAGCACCTATTAGGTTATCCACACATCAACATATGCTGCTGAGAAATGCATGTCCTTGAGAAATTATTATAACATGACCAGATGGTGCATTGATGATAGCACAATGTGCATTCGTGCACATGAGGAGATGCTAATGCTGATGTTGATAATGAAATGGATGCATGCAACAGCTGCAAGATGCATCCTATCATGCATTTCTTGGAGCATAAAGGTCAGAGTACATCCCCTTCAAGCTGCTGGTAGGTAAAAGCCGGTGGAGCTCCATTGGCACTGGGAGAAGCAACAGCGTGACTTCCATCCTTCCTCTTCCCAAATGGGTTTTTTGAATATGTAAGTTAGAAGTCAAGGGAAACAAAAACATTCTTGAACCATAAAAACAATGACACAAATAAACCCCCCAACCCACTTCCTCTCTCTCCCCCCCTTGCCCCCCTTGTCTCTCTCTCTCCATCAAAATGATAAAATAGTCTGAATATCAGTGAGAAAGGGATTTTACAAAATTCATAGATTTAAGCAAAATCCATCATTTTGGGCAAGACAAAAAAGGTGGTAAAAAATTCATGGATTTTAGAAAATCCATCACCCTCCCAGAGTCCCTCATTTTGAAGGTTTTAAAATCCCGCCTAGGAGGTGGGATTTCCAAAATCTATCCTTTTTAATAAATGACTAATTGTTCTAGTGTTCTTTTTATTCCAAGTCTACCCCCGTTAAACCATCAATCTATTGATTTTTTATGTTCAATCCAAATAGCAGAATCTTTAAATCCCATGGAGTTCATAATTGATGGATTAAAATCCATGGACTCTGACTAAATCCATTGATTCCAGAATCCTTCAATCCAAACGAGGCCAAAGGATAAATAACTAAAAACTGAGACTTGGCCAAACATACACTACCATTGCTGCTATTTCAAAATTAAGTATGTTAGTTCATGCACTACCATCAATGACAAATTCAAGAGGGGACCTAAAGGATTTCATTCATAACAATTCAAAGAACCAATCTGCAATCAAATTTTACAAAATTTCAAGGACTAAAAAGTTAAATTTTAGAAGTGAAGGATTTATTCACCATCATTCAGAATAGCATGCCTCAATGACTAAAGCCAGCACCATTAAAAATATTTTAAGGGCAAAAATGCCTATCTTTGAAAAAAGGATGAGCATGTATATTAGACCAAAGTTCAAAAGATTAGTAAGTTACCCCCAAGAAAAAGTTAATTTCCTATACTACATTTGTAAAAGTAGTACAAGGAAAAGAGACATTCTTGAATAATATAACACCTCCAGTTTAAAAAAAATGGTACTGGCACATACACACAAAATAAATTAGACAAAATAATAAATAGCTGCCACATGTTCACAGATTCATGCTAGCCCCCTAAATTCAAAACAAAGCAAGGTTAACTGTAAAAATCATAGTACACATCAACTAGAGCCCTAAGATTTTTTTTTTTTTTTTTTTAAAAAAAAAAAAGAAATGAGTAGTTAAAGTAGGACAATAATAAGGGGAATATGATAAAAAGCATGCATTTGACAACTAACTAGGACAAGCTTACCTAGTGGAGTTTTCAGAATGACCAAGTCAAACTTGAATGAAAAAGAATCTAAGAAACAGAACACATCAAGTATCATGGTTGAAAAATAAATGCTAAAAGGATATTGTATCCGCATCCCGACAGAACCAGAGCTTGGGATAACAGCACCTTGAAAACTTCGGTGCACGTTTGTTGCACTGTTAACATCCTGCCAAAATTTCAATAAACTTTTAGAATTGACTTAAAAAAACAGATTAAAACATGTTCAGCATACTCTGCACTTTAAAAAAAAATTAAAAATAAAAATAAATGGGGCATCTCTACTGATCCATAATAGCAGACTTACCTCAAATTCAATGAAACAAACAGTATGCCTTTCTTGTCTCAAAACTTTCATTCGCTTAAAACCAGGTTGCCTGCATGAACAACATGCATAACATGACAATGACACCCTTCATCAGCAGAAAGTCATAATGTAAAACGTCCCTGAATCAGTAGGGGGCAAAAGACACTCTTACACACTGAATAGACCTCGCAGTTCATCCTCATTGATATTCTCTCCAAGATTACCAATAAATAGGGTATTGCAAGGAGGATTATCTTTTGTATTCTGCATTTGTTGCGAAGGAAATAAAAACAATGTTACAACAAACTAAAAAATGTATAAATACAGTTCAGCCACTCATGATGAATATAAATAAAAATATATTTTCAGAAAATAAAATACAAAACCAATGATAAATAAAAAGTGCAAAACAGTGTAGGGGCATCCACAGATAATGAATAGCAAAACACAGAAAGATATGTTCAGAGACCCAAATAAAAGGGAAAAAACAATGAACCATAAAATTAAAAAAAAAAAGAACTGAAAATTATTACGAATAGTGAATTTTCAATTGGAATATCCGATTCCATCAGAACTTTGCTTGACATTCTCCTTGTGGTTCTAGTCATAAAATGAGCCTCTTTGCAGATTTAATCACAAAAAACATCAACTTCCCAATTTGTAATTATGGCCTGCACTTTGGACAGTCAATTTTTCATTAAGCATTAGTTAGGGTGCAACTATTGCCAAGCCACCTAAACTGATTCAGGTTTACATAAAATTAACAAGAAAAATGAAAAAAATTAAGTGCAAATGCTGATGGATCTGACAACCTCCGATCTGTAACTCAGATATTCTTCCATAATGCCCAAATTGGAAGCTAAATTCACATATAACTATATGAATTTGCATCTACAATATGACCACCAGTAAACTATGGATCAAATGTGAGCAATATCAAAGTATAGATCATAATTTCTAATCAAGAAAACTTTCAGGATTTTTTTTAATCATTCATCCTTTTCTTTAATTTTGAAATGGACTTAGGTAGGATCCTAATAAACCACTATTGTGCATAGCGTGGAACTAGGTTGGTGAATTGATATACTATATGACACCAAATATTAGCCTGGTCATACTTGTGTGACAACTGGGTAAGGTAGTAACAGAAAAGCAATTTCTAAGAAATTATTGAAAGAGCTAGGAAAGCACCATTATTTAAAATGTGGAACTAGGTTGATGAATTGATTTTTGCTTTATGGCACTAAATATTAACCTGGAACTTGTCTAGACAACTTGCTAACGTAGTAGCAGAACAGCTCTTCCCTTGAAACTATTGAAAGAGTTAAGTGTGTTTACTTGTAGAAAACTGGTTTTATTTTACAATATTCCCTTTTCATTTTCATAAGCTAGTTCTTCATCATAGCAATTACTAAAATAACATTATAATTCCTTTATCATGGTCAATCATTTGGTAACTAGATAAAATGATAGAAATAGCATACAAGTATCACCTGAACAGGAACATAACTGCTCGGAGCTGGTATGGGCGCAGGACTGGGCATTGGCACTTGAGGTACAGGATAGCCTCCATATGGATCATATGGAGGCAGAGCAGGGGCCATATATCTGCAGCAAGGAGGTAATTTTCTGAGAGGGCGCTGTTTTAAAGACACGAATCCTACAAATCATAGCTTCTTGCCCAAAACCATAGAAATTCTCTATTCTTGCACAATCTAAAAAAAATAAATTCATAGGAATGAGAAAAAACTACTACCCATGAAGCCCCCAAATAGGGGCAGGAGGAGGGTAAAATGGAGATGTTGTATAAGCAGTGTGAGAATAGTCGCCGCCAGTTCTCAATCGTTTACTTTGATCATAGGCATTAGAATCTGCTACAATACCTGTTGACTAACAAATATTACAAAAGCTTAACAACGGCATACCAAATTTGAAAAATTACCAGAAGCCATTCCCAAACTATGAATAATCCACGGAGAACTCTTAAGATTTAAAATGATCCCTTATTTGACCCCCAAATTACGTACGGAAATGTCTAGATCATGCAATAATGGCGGAAATTAGGAAAAAATAAAGCGAGTATAAATAATCTGACCTCTTTTAACAAAGAGATTCTTCTTAGCCATCTCAGTGTGCAAAACAGACTTGGACTCAGCGTCAAAAAGCATGTCTTGAAGAGCGTCCTTAGCGGCAATTGCAAGCAAACCAGTGGAGAAGAGAGCAAAACCCAAAGGCTTTTCCCCTTTGTAGTTAACTTGAGAAGCCTCATAACCAGGTAGCCATCTCAATAAATTCTGCAATTCTCTCTCCTTCACATCTTCAGGAAGCCCCGTTATGAATATTGTTCGAACCTACCAAAAAGGTTTTTTTGGTCATTAAGATCTATCTCTCAAGTCATATGCACACGGAGAGACAGACGTTGTTACCTCATCGTGCCTAGCACCGCGGTTGTTATTATCAACAATGACCTGAGGTGGATGGTGGACAGAAGGAGAAGGAGGCGCAGCCACCGCAGGGGGTGGAGGTGGAGGAGCAGCTGCAGGCGGCCATTGCTGATGGTACGGGTGAATTCCAGCCCCTGCCATGTCGTTCTTGATGGTGCTGGTTCTGCTAGCAAATAAAACCCTAGATGCCACCTAAAGCGAAGGTTGAGTGGTTGACAAAGGCCTGCTAGTTGATCCCCGATTCGGCATATATGGCACAGGCACAAAGGCGAACTTGGATAAAAGGGCAATTTAGTCTCTAAACTTTTTAAAAAGTTGTAAGAATTCAAATTAATTTTTTCTTTTAATTGAACCCTAACCATACTTAAGATGCGTTTGATACGGGGTTAGAGGCAAGGAGTTAATACTTACAGAGTAACAACAAAGGTAAAACAAATAAGAGAGTAAAGAAAATTTTACAGGAATAATAATTAACTATGATTAATGTTATTGAAAATTAGTAGTTGGGTGTTGCATGAGATGATTATAATAATAAAATTTAAATAAAATTAATATTATTTTTATTAATTAAATGAATTGAATGATTAATAATTACTTCATTAAAAATTATTGTCAAATAAATAAAATAATAAAATAAAATTTTAAAATTTATAATTATGTATGGAGTAGTTATAACAAAAAATTTATTTATTGATTCATACTTTATATTTTATAAAGTATAATTTCAAGAGAAATTTAGTAAATTTAAATAAAATAATTTATAATAATCAATCAAATAAATAATAATAAGTATTTTATAATAAAAAATAAAATATACACATATCCATACTTTCAATCTTTTATAATATAATTTTAATTGAAATTTATTAAATTTGAACAAAATAATTTCTACAATCTATCATAGTGTTATTAGCCTTTATATATTTAGAATTTTGAACAATTAGTGGAATTAATTAAAATCTTAATTTCTTGTTTTTTATTGTTATTTTTAAAACATTCAAATTTCCTATTTAGAATATTATTTATATGTTATTTTTCTAATTTTCTATTTTAAACTTTAATATGACGGTTTTTTTTAATAACATAATATAAGATAATGAAATGTAGTGATACTATATATTGGCCTAGTGCACCAAGAATTGGAGTTGAATTAGTAGTTGATTAAAAATTTTTAAAAAAAAAAAGTTAAAATGTTTAGGAAGTTAAGAAGGAGAAGAGAACAATCGATACAAGAAATTTATAGTGGTTCGGGTGTTAACAAACTATACGTCTACTTCCCAATTCTTCACAATTGGTTATTTCACTCAACTAAACTGGTGTTTTCAAGTTCACACCCATCTTACACAACTTGTATTTTATGGCTCACACAAAACTCTTACACCTTGTACTTTTAGGCTCACACAAAATCCTCTCACAAGTGTTTTGGATAGGCTTATACTTTAATCTCTTACAAGAGTTTTAGAATTTATGCTAACTTTCAACCTACTTACAAAAGTGTTTATTTCTCACACCAAACAATCAACAATACATAAAGAAGAGTAAAAGAATGAGTAGTAAATTAGCAAGAGATTGGTTACAATTAATTGAATTCTTTTACATTTACATCAATTTGGTAGAGTATTTATAGCACACATTCACTAAAGAGACGTTACTCAAAAAACTATCCTAAAATCTCCAAGTCATGCTAGATAGATTTTGCATTAAATGTTTGTCAAGCAGAAGTCACAATCGCTACTCTCATTTCGTGATTGCGAATTTTCAATTTACACTGAGGAGCAGGAAATTGTGATAGAGAACCTCATTATGTGTCTAACGGCTGGTCCATATGCCCTTTACCCATTGGTTGTCTAAGAAATACAGTCGTTGTGTTCAACCAACTACTAAAAGTCACTATCGCGAGTTAGCTTTGTCTTGGACGTGATTGAGACCGCAAATTCCTCTGTTTGGTGAGGCAACTTCAACTTCTTGAGTCACGGTCGCAACCAAATCTTCGCCCACATGATTTTTTATTTCAAACAGTTGCTTTGGACACTTAGCATGTTGTGGTTGTGGCTGTGGCTGTGGTTGTGGCTTTGGTTTCCTCCTTTGTCACTAAACCTCTAACATAAATGCCAACGTGAATTCCTCTGTGAATCAACTAATGCTCTTTCGGCTAAGTCGCGGTTGCGAATTCGCCTGCAAATTCCTTTGGCCTAGCTCCATCTGTCCTAACAGCAATGTCACAGTCGCAATTTAAGGGATACCGATCGCGAATTTTGATGTTTTTTTTAAGAGATGAAGATTTTGATTTCCATCCAACTTTCAATGAAAATAAATTTTATAGTCTGCAAAATAACACTTACTCAAAGCATTAAAACTAATAAATCTCTATTGTCAAGATCAAAAGAGGCTTATGACATTGGTTTAACCAACCTAGTTCAATAATCTCCTCCTTTTTTATTTTGACAACTTAAATTGATCCTAAAGAAAAATAAATGCATGAGTTGTGAAGTTGGGATAATGAATGATCAAATAATCAAAGAATTCTAGACAATGATTAAAATTCTAAGAATAATTCAAAGTTAGAACTTGGTCCCCCTCAACTTATGCTTTTTTTATGCACAATACTCAGTTTGTTTCAATGTTATTTTCTCCCCCTTTGGGAAGATCAAAAGAGGGTAAAAAATAAAAGAGATGCATAAAATTGAGATGGAGTAATCATAGAGAGCAAGACAACAAAGATTACATATAAATTGTAATCACATAACAATTTAGATAATGAATTGCAAAACAAACATTTTTATTTATATAATAAACTATGGGATCAACAGCTTTACATCAAGAATTTAAAAACAAAATAGAAAAAGAAACCCTAAACACAAATAAAAAAAATAGGAGAACTGTCATCATCTCCAGAATCATCTTGTTCTTCATTATCTCCTCCACCTTCAGCTTCATCACCCTCCTCAAACTCTTCGTTGTCCTCCTCTCCCGGTGTGTCCTCTTAATCTTTAAAGTTTGAAAGATGGTAGGAAGGAGCACCTACTTTTTGTTGTAAGTCCACCAAATCACTGTATAGGTGAGAGAGGAGGAGAAATCGACTATTTAGCATCCTCATTATCCTATAATTTCTTGTCGATCGAGGCAAGAGAGATTTTGATTTTGGGCTTAGGCTGGGGAGGTGGAACAGTTGGGCTCCCTCTTCAATAACAAACCTTTTCTTTTTAGGCTTGGGAAGATTCTAGTTTCTTAGCTCCAAGAGTACCCAAAGTGTGTGTGCAAGAATCAGGGTGAATGGCTTTTGCATTGGTGAGGTAGGAGAGGTCCAAAAAATTTTGGTAAGGAAGAAGCTTCTTAGTGAAGAATTTTTCATTTTCCTCATTAAGAGCACCCACGTACCAATAGATGGCAGTCACATGCGAAGGAAGAAGAAACTGATTCTTAGGTTTGATGCTCATGTGAATCAATTAATCCATAAGATAGTGACTAGTTGGTATGGGTTTGTTTTTGGTAAGACAAAAAAGGAAAGCAAGGTCTTTTGGAGATACTTTTCCATTACCATCACCTTTGATATGATGAAGTAACAAAAAAGGTAGGGTTAGGATGTATTTGGCTAAGGAGATTTTGGGGTCATGTTTGGTCTCAATAGAAATTTTAAACCAAAACTCGAAATATATGACATCAAGAGCGGAGATGATGAACGAAATATCATCTTCGACTTGAAGATTGAATAGATTAGAAAGTTATTCGAAGGTGATGAAAAAAGGTCACCAAAAGCTCAAAATACTAACTCGTATTAGCTGACACGAGATTTTGCTCCCTAACTTAGAGTCACGGTACACATGAATTCTCGCATGATTTCTTCATATCTAGGCTCATCATGAAAAATGAATTCATTCCATTCCAAGTTTGAAAGAAATACATAGATCTCGTCTTTGATTCCCAATGACTTAAAAAGGAAAATGGAAGGAATTTTGTTCAATAAGATGATCTTTGAAGCATTCGCTTTATACCGATCTTTTTCCTCTTTTGTTATCCATTTCATCAAGTGTAATGTCGGTGGTCTAGAAGGCTGTGTCACTGTCTTTCCCTTCTCTGCTCTTGAAGCTTTCTTGAGGGCCATTTGTGCATGAAGAAAGGTATGAAGGTTTTGAGATTAAGGAATAAAAGAGATGAAGATATTTGGTAGGAATGAATAGAAACACTGTTTGAGGGGTTTATATAGGCCAGGAAAGGGGGTGAAAACGACAAAAAAGGGTCACAAATGCATTAAATGAAAGAGTGTCATTAGTTAGCAATCAAATCACTTAATTGCATGACAATTACCCAAAGTCGCGATTGTCACCTGCAAGTCATGATTGCTAAATCTGAAAAATATAAGTAACAGATAAAAAATCCTCGAGAAACAGTGCATTCATCTGTCAAAGATTTAAAATTTAAACAAATTCACAGTGGGGATTAAAAGTCGTGATCGCAAATTGACGATTGACATCCAAATGATGAGTATCTGTAATTTGCGATCGTGAACCAAGGAATAACGATCGTGAATTACATGTCAGAAAAGATAACTATGAAATTATAAGACTTGACTATCTAAGTTGTGATCCACTTAATATATTGATGTCCAATTTATGCAAATTGGCATAGAAAGGCACAATTGCACATAAAAATTAAGACATCCAAAGAGATAAATATCACATATATCACATAAGGCAATCATTCAATAAGGAATAATGCAACAAATAAAAAATATTTCAAAAGGATCTAATTTTTCACTTCAGTGAGCTTCCATCAAATATTCTCAATTCTCTCTTAATGAAGTTCATCCTTTCTTCATTGAAAGGCTTTGTGAAAATATCCATGAATTGATGATTTGTGTCTATAAATTCTAACATAACATCACCATTTTGGACACGATCTCTAAGAAAATGATGTCTAATATCTATATATTTGCTCTTAGAATGTTGGATGAGATTTTTGAAAAAATTTATTGCACTAATGTTGTCACATTTGATGGGAATGTGATCAACAACTTTGTCATAATCCTTTAATTGTTGTTTCATCCAAAGGACTTAGGTGCAACAACAATCCGCAGCTACATATTCAGCTTCGATAGTGGATAAGGCAACCAAACCTTGCTTCTTAATAAATCAAGAAACTAAACACTCTCCTATAAATTGGCAAGTTTCATAAGAGCTCTTTCTATCTAGAAGACTATCAGTATAATCCACATCCAAATAACTTATGAGGCTAAATCAAGAATCTCTAGGATACCACAAACCTAAATGCAATTTGTAATGTAAATATTTAAAAAA